>BQNB010102960.1:0-24132 GCA_026074375.1 Tanacetum coccineum | reverse complement strand
GAGATTGTTGATATTGAATAGGTGGCAGTCTGCTCCAGCCTCCGATTACTAAAACTAAAAGTGCACAAATCGAGTCTAGAGCCAAGAAGAGATCAAATTATAAATCTCATTAGGACACAATGTCAAAATACACTTGTTGAACACCACAAAGTTCACAAGTTGTAACAAAGAGTCCTACGCATTATCCTTGAGATCTTGCCAGAACATCTGAGTGATACTCAAGTATTCACAGTGAAGATGGAAATCCTGCTTGAGCCAACATCAAACAAGCTCTTGGTAGGTGACTTGCAAGATTCTATATGAATCAAGCTTGTGATAACTGGATATCAATTTTGGTCCAGTAAATGAATTGACGACTTAATCAGAAAGATAGTAACTATCTGATTCACTCTTACCGTGTTGTCTGCTTTGAGACGTTCCGGTAATGAGAACTAGCAAGCATGGTGAATCTAATACATATGTGTTAGAAGATCCTATGCTTTGAGCTGGAAACCCTGTCAAGGAGATTCTTTGAATCTACCTGATCACATGTATAGTATTTATACTATAAAACGGGAAACCGGAGGTTAATGCAACCGAACTCAAGATGAATGACAAAGCCATATTCATCTTTTTATTGCTAACTGTTTTATTTCAGGATAAGACGACGGTGTTGCAGCCTCATTCCAGCGAAGTCGGATTCATAAACCACATGCTCATACTCAAGCTTTCAAAGTCAATTAAAGAATCGTATATTGGGAAGATTGTTAGACTTATAATCATATATGTCAAACAAGAATGTAACAAGTGTGAGCATGTTGGTCAAGAGCACAAGTTGATCAAGGAAGTCAAATCAAGATGAATCAAGTCAAGGAGATGATGCAAGATAACGATCTCAAGAATTCAAAGTCAAAAGATAAAGGCTCAAAATCAAGATCACAAAGCATGGATGAACAAAGGCATTACAAACAAGATAAGACCATAACAAGGCAAAGCATAAACGTCAAACGTCTTATCTTTAATGTCGTCGGTGGTACAGATGAGTTTGAAGAAAGAGACCTCAACATTGGGGGAGATTGTTAGCCTTAATTATATTAAGTCAAACAAGAATGTTATCGGTCTTAGAAAGTCAAACTAGGTCTTGTATTGTAATAGGTTAGTCGGGTTCAACGGGCTTGGATTGTAATCTAATATTGTTCGTGTTTCGGGCTCAAAGCCCAAGTTAAACCAAGCCCGTCCCGTTTAGAAAGCCCAAGTGCCAAGCTAGCAAGGTATGGGTATAAATATCCCCAAACGGGGCTGGGATTGTAATATAATATTGTCCGTGTTTCGGGCTCAAAGGACTCGGCTAAAGTTCTACGAACCATACAGGCGCCGCCATCTTTTTCGATGTCGTGGTATACGCCACAAGCCCAAGTGCCAAGAGATATAGCACATACGGCATCGTAGGGAACTATCTCAACCGTAAAAATTTAACACACCAAAGTATTATCATTACCCCTGAATTTTCTATACTTCACACTTGGTGAAGGTGGTTGGTTACATTTCTATCACTTGTAATACCAAAACATCAACTTTTTTCCTCTACATTAACATCTAATCTTCCTTTCCTTGTTTTTCTACCTCTCTTTACTTTCTCTCTCTAAGTTTCTTCGAATTATTTTGCTACAGCATACATTTGTAACGACGGATTAAATTGCTATCACACACATTCAAGTAAGTATCATAACGCCTTTTCTACAAGACACATCTGGCAGTTTGGAATATCTAAATCTACTACATACTAAGACACGTGTCAGGACACTCGTTCTGTTCGTGAGTCAACTTCTCTTTACATCATTCTCAACTTCACAGTCTGTTCAAGTTACTATTAGAAAATTAATATAGCCTTCATCTACCGATTAACACTGAGGCTTTCTATTAGAAAGAATAACCCTAAATCTACATCGTTAACATGTTACAATATACAATTAATTCTCTAAATATTATGTGAAGTAAGAGACGTGACTTATCTAAATCAGCATATAGAGCACCATATATTCATCAGTCATATCTCATAAAATCAACCACCGTGCCATAATCCACTAATACCTATAACTAAAAACCCGTATGTAGTAAACGCAGGTTCCAAACATAAAAACAACACCGTAGGCATCCGCCTGCAGAGACGCAATGAGATTTTAACGTTCAATATCTCAACTTTACAGTAACGGCACTCGATAAAAACAATCACAAAGGCTATTCATATAAAAAAACATACACCAACCCCAAGACACACAAATATACACACACAGGAAATAGTCCTAACATAAAGAGTGGTTTTGGAACCACTCTCTCCGTCTCTTTGCAAAGTTAAGTCTTTTTCGATATAGACAGGGAGTTAGTCATTGTTAGGACTAACCTTTGCAAATTAACCGATAACCCCTTAACCATGGGGGTAACCGCCTTCCCAATGATCGAAAGCACCATATGTTTACAACTGCGTTAATATTGTTTCTGACAACCAAGTTCTCTTACCTTAGAGAAAAGACAAATCGGGATGGCATCCTTGTGTAAGCGGTTGATTCGTGCAAGTTAGTCCATAAAGGACTTAAAATTGCAACAACCAATAACCTCAGAGGCACTGCTTCTCCGTAAATCCTTGTGTTGTAAGAGAGATGGTCTCCTAACGCAATTTAAGGTCTTTATAGATTGGTCTCTTCCTAAACATTTCTTGTATAACAGAATAGCATACCGACCCATCTTTTACACAAGAGGTTATACACACAGACTAGGTTATATTACTATCGTCGACGACCAGTCTTGTCTTATTTCATTTATACTATGAGTAGACAAAACTTAGAAACATTATTTTTACTAAGCGGATAGTCCTACTTTAATAAAATTGGGTTATCCGACATCCTATGCAAAGTTTAGTCATTAAGACATAACTATAAAAACTAGACTGAGGCGGTCCACAAA
Source organism: Tanacetum coccineum (assembly GCA_026074375.1). Taxonomy (NCBI): domain Eukaryota; kingdom Viridiplantae; phylum Streptophyta; class Magnoliopsida; order Asterales; family Asteraceae; genus Tanacetum; species Tanacetum coccineum. Next base: position 21,192 of record BQNB010102960.1, on the reverse strand, counting down.
TTTTATACGGAACAACTCACCCTCCAACGGAAAACTAAAGACAATTCGATTAAATTGTGAATAAGCTACTACAAACGCTGGTAACAAATAAAATCATTCATAAACTCCGAGTACGATGGAACCAAAAATGTCCAAATCAACAAATCAAGATATAACGAGAACATACCAATATCAAGCTTAATATACAACACGCAGAAATACAGACACATTCAAATCTCCTTATGATATTCTATAGCATAAAAGGTAGCAACACTAGACTATTACAAGCAATAACTGAAAACATGAAACACACACTACGCTAAGTACTCAAGAGATCAATTAACTCATACGGGACTGAACGAACTCGCCACAATGTAAACAGTGCTAATTCGCAAACAACACCAGTAAAACAAATACCCCAACACCACGTAGTCATGAACCTCCCTCCTGTGTGTGTTTCTATTCTAGTACAAAACGTCCATTTCAGTAAAACAAAATATCATCCAGAGTTATTAAAGATGGTTAAATAAATATCCTCCATATTTCACCAACTAGTTTAATCAACATCATAAACAGGGCTAACGATCATAAATATATACTTCTTATAATCCAGCGCAGTTTCTATGTAATAATAACTATCTTAAACGTATAATTACGGAATATCGTACAAATTACAAACACCCGGACAAATATATTAGAACCAATAAAAAATGAAACACAAAATATGAGCCCACAACAATACCAAGTGTTGATATCATAAGGAAATTTCAAGCTGTTGGATCGTTCTACTATTCAAAAAAAAGGAGATGCGATTTATGTGTAATTTATAATATATATAAAAGCAATGATAACAAGAGTATTGTGCTAAGGTGTGACAAAAGCTAGCTGTTTTACTAAATTGTTATACAATTTCAATTACTAGCTAGCAGTCAATTACCTTTAAATAAATCCACTAAACATCTATAAAAAAGAGTTATGCAAAGACAGTTGCTTACATAACCGAGATGCACCAAAGCATCAGCAAATGTCGAACAAAGTTGCGCTACATGATCAACTATAAATCTTAAGCACGCACATGAGCACAGTCTGTAGCATTGATTTGTGGATACTTGCCTTATACCTATCGCACTAACAAACTGATCAATTATCCCACTGACAAAAGTGCTTCTTATTTGTCACGTCTCAAGAACTATGATTTAGCCTAGACACATGATGTTACCGTCTCATGCCTGATATTCCTACAATATTCTACAACTGAATACTGTTTAAAAAAGTTTATAAGAAGTCATTTCCAGTGGGCAATAAAAAGTCTACAATCTCCGTTCCCTCCCGGATCCTAGAACAACAAATACAATTTCATGGCTCACTATCAAACAGGAGATCCAGTACAGTTCGAATAGCGGAGGTCTCTTAGATGAAGGCTGCCAGCTTTCTCCTGACTCTTGGATGACAGACTATAGATAATTTGATCGACTCATCTCTTAATTCCGCATGAACTCAATGCCCTTAACCAAGCATATGTGATCTCTAAATGAATCCCTCAGCATAGACTTAGAATCCCTAAGGATCGCTTCCAGTCATATACTCAGCAGGCTGTCTGTCGGACTGTGTCATTCTGAGCGTAAGATCTGATGCATACACTCTTTAATAGATTAACTGGTCTAATTGCAAGTCAAGGTCAGTACTAAGCTTCCGAGCGAGCAATGGCGTAGGCATCATCCAACTTATATAAAGTAAAAAGGAGAAATTTTTAGCATTAGCTATAATAATATACTCATTTTGCGCGTGCACTAGCTAAATAATATGTGCATAGCAATAAAACAGGCAAGATCAATTCATTTACTCTTTCACATACATACATTCTCAAAAGCATTTGTTGAATACACTTAGTAAGAAAAATTATTCTGACTCCTTCCATAAACTTATTAGGACCTTACAACAGCAATACTATTAAGCATCATCAACTCTCTCTCGAATATATATTATTGAGTTGAGACGGGGTGACTGTGATAACAATAAACATCTCTTGCATAGTTTCTAAAAGGTAGGATTTGTTACAAACTTTGGAATATGTCTTAAAAAGAATGCATAAGTTCTATCCATGTTATTGGCCTAAAAATTAGTTACCTAGATGTTTTGTTGTGCAAACGTTCACACACCATATAAATTGTTGAGATTGGAGCCTTCTGCGTCTCTTACTTCTTAGTTTCTTTGTCGCAACAAATCATTTTAGGACATTCTTGATGTTTGGCTCATGTGGTGGAATATGTACCCATGATTATAAGCCTGCAATGAAAGACTACATTAATAACATTTTGTAGATACATCTGAATAAGATCATAATCATTACAAAACAAAAATGGGTACTACTTAGAAAGTAATATGATTTGTGTGAAGCCTGTGAATCACGCGATTTCTGTACGTTTTTAATCATTGTATCGATCTTTAACACTTAATTAAATTACATACCGATTTGATGACTTCATACATGGAACCCTTAGTTGTGGAAAATTCATACATGGAACCCTCAGTTGAGGTAGTGTGTCAAATACACAATAAGCAATCCTCGGAGTGTCACCCTTAGCAGTTGCGGAAAACTACTATAGCGACTGTTCGACACATCGACACTTAAAAACGGCCTTTTATTGGTCAAACAACACGAGCACTGCATGCTTTGATTCATTCGTTGGGCTACTATCCTCCGCAAGCCCCCAATAAACAAAATAAAACTCTACTTCCCCGCCCCCTATCACACCCACCCACAACCCCCCCAACCCCTCAGCCACACCCCCACACAGAGCCGCCGCCAACAAACAACGACACCTCCCGAAATCCCCTGGCCACAGAACGCATCCGCCTGAAATCCCCAACCTCGGCACTTGCATATATGAGGTGCCCCATGCCACAAACGGCAACGCACCGCTCCAATCTCCCCGTCCCCCACAACAACGCCAACCACCCACCTGCGTTGCACCTATCCACAATCAACATGTTGACCCCAATAACCTCCATGAACAGCACCCACCTCTCCACCCACCAAACAACCACAAATAAAAAAAGCCCCAAAACGTAGCCTTACACCCATACCCGAACCCCCCTACAAATAACCAAGTGCACTACCATAAGCACAACCATACCCCCCACCACTATCCCGCAACGTCACTACCGTCCACTGCGCGAAGGCACCCACAATATAACCCTCAACCCCCCCCCCCCAACCATACATGCAACACGCTCCCGGAAGCCCCACAAACCACGATATCTAGTATTATATAGTCCACAGCTGACAATCCACAACTCCAGGACACCGGAAAACTTCGTCGCCGTATAACATCACACGGGCGGGCCCGAACCAGCACCAAATCGGACCCCACACCCAGCCCGAAAAGTAAATCCTCCATAAAAACTAACTCCACGTCACGGTCTGAAACCGCCCACACTATCACACCCACCCCCCGCGCCCATCCCCCCCAACAAATTCTCACCTCAACCTATACAGACAACCAAGAATGGTGTGTAGGACTCAGAACCCTAAGTCCCAGTCACATCCTCACATGCGACATCACCATGAACACCCTGTTTTTTATGACCCAGCATCCCATCAACACCCAACCGACACCCGGGTGTACCCCGACCAACAACACACCCCCCTCAGCCCCCAAATCAAAAATCCCCAAACTACATAACAAACTCCCCCGCCACCCAATCCGGCCCACCCAAGCAAGATTCCGATTTGCAGCGCCCCAACCAACACCCCCAACCCAAAACAAATACACAACCCCTCGAACCCCCAATACACATGACCCCTGACAACCGCAAACCCACTAACCATACTATTCTAGGGGTCGCGCGCCCGAAGATTACCCAAGAATACAATCAGAGCAACGTACCCTTAAAGATGGACCACGAGTAACCCGACAGTCCCAGTATGAAGCAGCAACCAACCATCTAACATTCATTACCCATCCCCCCAGCAAATTACAAACACCAGAAAACACCCCCCTCCCCTAAAAGAAAGAAAAGAAAATCAGACACATTTACCTATGCATTGTAAATGCATTCTGAATCTTGAACTATCTCCTACCAAAAGTGATACAAACCCGAAAGGAAACACAAGCCACACCCGACACATCGCATTGCTCAGATTACCACTTATGCCGCCCTTTAGGCACGGAGACTACCATTCTACACCGAGTATGTAACGAACCTCATGTCATATTGTAGACACGATTCACAGGGAAACTCTTGACATATGGATATATTTCTTTATATAGTCTTAAAAGGCAATTTAGGCTCACCATTTCACACTAATCCTCATGGTAAAAAAAAAAACCCCACCCGAACCCGGACGACCATTTAGATAGATATTAAACAAACAGTAAGCCAATATAGTCAAAAAGAACGCACCATAACCATTACCTGGAATTCCAATGCTTTCTTTAGCTGTATGACCACTTATTGAGCTGTTGGTCGTCTTTCTCTCATGTGATGTAAGCATTGAAGGGCAATCCTGGTAAATGTAATATATGACTGGGGCTCAATTTGTTCCTTTATACCCTCAAACACTAACTCATCAAGTTTTCCTAAATGATAGTGTTGTTTGGCCAAAAAGGGTAAATAAAGATACTCGTCATCAACTTTTTCGGACGATATTTTCCCACACAATATGTCAAATAAAACCGCACCCAGCGAGAATATATCAGATTCTTTAGTTAGGAAGCCTGTTTTCGAGCATAGGGGGTCCTGATAGCCCATTGTGCCTGTAACATTGTCAATGACTACATCCTGATTCATCGGACATACTAAGGAAAGTCCAAAATCAGTAATTTTGGCTTTCCAATCATCAAACAGTAGAATGTTGCTGCTCCTCATGTCCCTATGTATCACCATTTCTGGGCTTGAAACAGTTCCATGAAGGAATTCCATCCCGATTGCAATATGATGCATTAATTATAAGCCGGAACACCTAAGTAAACTATCATCCCGTGCAAGTACATATCAAGAGTTCCTTTTGGATGCAAACTCAAAAACCCTAACCTATTCATCCTCATTCAATCACAGTAGCCTAAAGACCACTTATTATTTTCTAGTTTATACCTCCATAAGGATTTTAAGCTCTGTCAGAATTTAGGCTTCTCCTTCAGCAGACTGGGACCAATCCAACCCACTTTGCATGCATAGGATGTTATGATATCCATAGAGTCATGACCAAAGTGTAAACCAAACGCCAAGATAACATCCACCACCATTACCTAAGCACCCAAATAAAACAATCGGCCATACGCAGGACGAGACGCCCTACAAACCCTTACAACCCTATCCCCCCCCATATATGAGGTTGTCCTTAGTGGTTCACCATCAATCAACAGATAGACGATTGAATAAGGTAAAAAAAAAAAAGAACAACAACAAAAAAAAAGCATTAAGTGCCCCCTAAATTAATGGCAGAGGCGTGGAGAAGAAGACCGATGCTAATGGAATTTGAAAAAGGTCATAAATAGCACGATAACAAAAAAAGTAAATTCACTGATGTAAATTTGTGTCCATGCAAAGGCACAACTAACCAGTCAAAGGAGATCAAACCAAAGAATTTATGATTGTTACTAGTTCCCCCAAACCAAAGCAACCGACCCACAGCACCCCCCACCACCTAAACCTACCCGCACACATACTAAAATCCCACACCCGCGCCACATCGCACAGTACCACTCACAAATACCAACCCTAACACCCACAATCCCTCCAATCCACCCAGTCCTGAATCAATCATTTATATATAACAGTGGAGGGTATGTCGTAATAGAAGACAACTTTCAATTGGTTGGACGCAGCAGACATTGTAGGGGGGGGTGTGGGTGGGGGGGGTGGTATTTTGCCGAGACACCCACGAAAATGCAATTTTAGATAATATGTCCAAAGACTCTATAATCAGGACCTATACCTTAGAGAGAAAGGCACGTTCAATCGGTTTTCCCCTGTTCCGTTAGCTTATTATGAATACGATCACCAATTTTCCATTAATGTACCATTTTCATCAAAATGATCTCATGCAATAGTGCAATTCCCGTATCATATTCCACTATGTGAATACAGGATCGTAGCCAAACTCCTAGTCAAGGATCTCAAAAGTAACCCTACACTCCACAAGAGTAGAATGTCGCTGATTAATTATTAATCTTCCAACTTTGATATTCTCCCTGGATCTCCTCACCGTACAAAGACCAATCCCACCACAATTACAATCCACTATAGATTCCACAATCAAAGCCTTTAGTTCCCTAAACTTCCCTCCCCCCCACCTCCCCCAAGTGCCACCCCCCAAGTACGCCGCCGAACGAAACCAAACGCTCACAATGAAGTGCACCTTGAGCCAACACAATCGGTAAGACATAATAACCTAGAAGGATAACCAGTTCCTCACCCTCCCAATCCCCCACCCGCCCAAATAACCCGCCTAAGCCACCCCTACCGATACGTCAAAAAACCCCCACACCATTTAACCCCAACACACACCCTGCCACTGACCTAAGACGCCGCGCAAAACAAGGACCGAGACACCCGCCCATCAAACCTCAAAACCGCCAAGAAGGGTGATTATATACACATGAATCACCCCTAGTCAGAGCGTTTTGATATCGGAATTGAATCCTAGCACCTAACAAAGCGGAACTAACCCTCACGTATAATACCCCAAAGCATTCGCCCTGCAATCGAGTCTGGACAAAATACTTCACTCTCCCCAACCCACTCCCTCCCATGTGACGTCACCCCATGACTACACCCCCACATCACGCCGCAGAACCAGTATGCTATAAAGATGTTCGAGTTGTGCCTTGTATACCAACCCATAAACCGCCATACGATAGCAAATTATATATAGTCAAAATTCTCAGTCGTCCCCCTCCTAAAAGATTATCCAATCTTCAAGTGTGCCAAGTCCTTCCATTGCAACATTAACAAACATAAAATATACTATTAAGGTAGTTTATGGTAGTGAAAACATATAAAATTGGATATAAAAACTGAGATAATTACGAGAATGCTGTGAACTCATCCCCACCAACAACGTACTGGGCAAGTCGACACCCAAAGCCATCACGAACTCAACGCAGCCAACCACCACCCACGGATCACAATCTCCCCAACCCCCACGTCTCTCCCCCGAAAAAGTGACCAAACATGCATCGATATAACCACTTATACCTGGACACATATACGAACGCAACTAACGAGTAAAATAAAACCTATCTATGAGTGTGGCATCCCGATCACACTCTCACCCCCGCCCACCGGGAGGCGGAGTCCCCGAGAGAGAGTAAGGGCACCCAACAATCAAAAACAAAAACACAAACAAACAAACTACCCAAGACGCTGACACATATTTAACACTCAGAAATTACAAAACATTTTTAAGTCCGTTAATGGTAGCAATATCATAGTTTAGAATGAATTTTGAATCTTATAATCAATCAAAGTAATCTATCAGTACGTATGTAGTATTTTAAAAATGTTCACATATACTGTAAAAATCTCCGTTATAATACCAATTCTCTATGAATTGACAACCCAAAACTTACACTACAATAAGAAAGAACAAGAACACAGGTCCGCTCCATGCCCACAAGCCGCAATGGCCAACCCACCAGCTCGCATTTCACCAGCGCCACAATCCCCCCCGACAAGCCACTGCTTACAGAGCGTGTCAACCGAGGTCTGTTGACACGCCCGGGCACCACTCGCACGAACATTTATAGCAACCAATCCAATCGACCATAAAAAGGGGAGAAAAAATGTGATCGACCCAAGCAAAGAAGCATGTAAACAATAAAAACGAAATCTATAATACACAAGAAGGAGCAAGCAAGGATTCATTGCAGAAATCGAAACGCTGACTAGTTGTAAACATGAGAATATAATCTCCCTTCTTGGCTTTTGTGATGAAGGTCGTGATCACATGATCCTTGTCTATGAGCTTGCTTCTAAAGGAAGTCCTGTAGATTATATGGGAAACAGTGATAAAATGACTAATCTTACTTAGATGCAACGTTTAAAAATATGTCTTGATGTTGCACATGGCTTGAATTACATTCACACCAACACGGAAAAGGACAAACGAAAGATAATTCACCGTGACATCAAGAGTGCGAGTATTCTACTGGGCGACAATTGGGATGCCAAGATTGCTGATTTTGGGCTTTCTAAATTCCACCCTGCAAATCAAGAGGCCAACACTATCAATACCAATATGATTGCAAGTACAAATACGTACTTAGATCCAGAATATCAGAAGTATGGAAGATTAAATAAAAAATCAGACATCTACTCTTTTGGAGTAGTGTTACTTGAGATCTTGACTAGGAGTTTGGCCTACGATCCTGTATTCACAAAAGTGAATATGAAGGGAATTGCACCCATTGCAAGAGATCATTTTGAAAATGGAACATTAATGGAAATTGTTGATCGTAAGATAAAGGAAGAAACCGATGAACGTGCCTTCTCTCTAAGTAAAGGACCTGATAAAGAGTCTTTGGACATATTATCTGAAATTGCATTTCGTTGTCTGGCAAAAACTCAAGTGCAGCGTCCAACAATAGAAGTTGTCATCAATGAACTTAAAAAAGCATTATACTGCCAGGTAAGTCAATGCTTTCAAGATATAACTTTAAGTAAATTAGCTAGGCAGATCTATATGTGGTATATGTCAAACTACATATATGGTACTTATAATTATTATTTTTATCATATTGACGTTAGCTTTGTTGGAACTAGAACACAAATAATCTCTAGTTTTGATCTCCATTGAATGACTATTAGATCCAAGCAAGTACAAAATTACATGAGCATAAAAAAGTAACTTCACATAATTCCCTTTTCCTCAATTCCATAAGCATCGTCTTCTTCTCCACGCCTTGCCAAATTTAGGGGCACTAAAATGCATTTTTGGTTTTTTTTACTTATCAAATCGACTATCTGATGATTGACAGGAGAACCACAAGGACAACCTCAAACTGTCACTTGAAGACATAAAGTTGGCGACACGAAGCTTCAGTCAAGAAAATTTATTTGGACATGGAGAATTTGGGAAGGTATACAAAGGTCATACTCATGGACATAACATCATTGCTGCAAAGAGGTTGGATAGGAAGTCTGCTGAAGGAGAAGCTAAATTCATGACAGAGCTTAAAATCCTTATGGAGTATAAACAAGAAAATATCATTGGTCTTTTAGGCTACTGTGATGAAGAGGATGAAAAGGTTATTGTTTATGAGTATGCATCCAGAGGAACTCTTGATATGTACTTGAGGGATGATAGTCTTACATAGGTGATCCGGCTTAAAATATGCATCGATATTGCAACCGGTATGGAATTCCTTCATGGAACTATTTCAAGCCCAGAAATGGTGTTACATAAGGACATGAGCAGTAGCAACATTCTACTGTTTGATGAATGGAAAGAAAAAATTACTAATTTTGGGCTTTCCTTAGTATGTTCGGTGAATCAGGATGTAGTCATTGACAATGTTACAGGCACAATCGACTATCAGGACCCCCTATACTTGAAAACAGGCTTCTTAACCAAAGAATCTGATATATTCTCGCTGGGTGCGGTTTTATTTGACATATTGTGTGGGAAGCTATCGTCCAAAAAACTAGATGATGAGTATCTTTATTTACCCTTTTTGGCTAAACAACACTATCATTTAGGAAAACTTGATGAGTTAGTGTTTGAGGGTATAAAGGAACGAATTGAGCCAGAGTCATATATTACATTTACAAGGATCGCCCTTCAATGCATACATCACAGGAGAGAAAGACGGCCAACAGCTCATGAAGTTGTCATACAGCTTAAGAAAGCCTTGGAATTTCAGGTAAGTTTCTATATATTGACAAAATAGGCTAACTTTTGATTCATATGTATCTAAAATATGGCCTTTAATCGTTTTAAACCGTAAGAAAGTAATTATATGAATCATGAGTTTATTAATTAATTACTGATCCAGGAGGATTATGAGAAATGGGAGCCCAAATTGCCTTATATTCTACCAAAAAGAAAGAGGAACTCTACAACACTTTTACTAAGGGAATCCTTCAACAGGACAAAGTGGTAATCAGTTCATTCTCATATATTGGTTATTTCCACAGTTGCATTTACAAATCATAGAAAATGTGTCTGAATTTCTTTTCTTTTTTGTTGTATAACAGTTGTTGTATTGGACCCCCCCCCTCTTTTCTTTTCTTTTATTTTCTGTTGTATAACAGTTGTTGTCATTTGCTGGTGATGAAGAAAGAAATAAATTGGTATCAGCAACAACATTTACATACGTAAACTGTTGTCCACATAAGTGTCGATCTCTTAAAGAATCAAGATTCCTCTCTCTTTCTCTCTACCCCAACTAGAATTATATAGGGTTTGGGACATACATGGGACATTAGACATTTTTATCTTTTAAGATAAAATAAAGTTAATTTTGAGATTAAGTTCTAGCCCCACTTCCCAAATAAGTTATTTGGCATTTATTTTTGGTCTAAAGAAATACTAAATTCAAAAATCAAAGTGTGCATCTGAGATAATAATGACTGTACTGTGACTGAAACTTATAATATGTGCAGGTTTGAGAAAGTAGCAGAGATGTCAGATATTTCCAACTTGAACATCGAAATTAAGACAGACACTCAATTGTTATCTCCAAATATATTTTATGGGGTCTATTTAGTCTTCAAATTCCGTGATTCAAGAAAATTTTCAACAAAACCGATGTATGTTAACCTAAAGTATAGGAAGGGGAGAGAAACTCTACAAGCATATTTTGCAATACAGAGAGACAAAAACTGGATGATGATTGAGTTGTACCGGTTCTTGAATCAGAACGAAGATGTCGTTCTCAAGTTTCTACTAGAGTGCTTTTCATCGTACGATTGTGGATATGGTGCGATTTATGTTGAAGGCATTGAATTTCGAGCCACTGACAAAGTAAGTTTGAAATCGGCCCGTTCCTTTATTCTATGTTTGTATAACTAACATAATTTGTACACAGGTTAAACATAATGAAATCCGATATATGGAGGAAGTCCAACAAGTATTGAAATCAAACTTCAATGTGGATCAGGTGCAACCTTCGCCAACTGAAGAAATATTTGAGATACACAAACACAACAATTATGACGAGTTGTTCTGGTTTGGCGAAATAAACGGAAAGAAACTTCTTGTGCTTTCGGCAAAGGCAGTTTTATACAAATTTTCTGATGTGGATCTTTTTACTTCAAAACCATTAGCTCAGTCCAGGTTTGCTTTATATTTGAACTAAATTTGTTACAGTAGTGTCCTTCAACCGCTAATCTTTTTTCGAATTGTACAATTGCAATACACTTATCTATACTTATACAAATATTTTAACACGTCTCAGGAAGAACTAGGTTTGATAATTATTTGTCGTTATCTTCTTTGTTATAAAGTAAAATACTGAAGATTCGTTGAATATATATGGTTGACAAAAGTTTTACTTCTTTGTGTCTTAAAATCTTACTATGACTCTATGGTATTAATCATGTTATTTATTATAAATGCAGATTTCAAGAGGTGATTGAGCTTTTGCCACAACAAGTATTTTATATCAACTGCACGTTTAGAAGTCAAATGTTGTCACTGGATACAGAATATGTGTGTTACCTTGTGTTCAAGGTTTCAGAAGAATCTCAGGGGCTGGATAATCCGGTGAGAGTACGAGATCTACTCCGTGAAGAAAACGAAGACGCAGAATTTTTTATTTATCTTATAACCCCAAGCCCATTGAATGTAAATGATATTACCCGGGTTCCAAAACAAAGGGAAGATGGATGGATGGAGATTCAACTGTGGAAATTTAACTCAACCCCTGAACTCAAGGATGACTCCCTTTCCGTTAACATGAAATTTACAAGTCATGAAGGGATGTTGTCTGGCCTCATTGTATGTGGCCTCGAGTTTCGGCCAATGTAAAAAAATATTTCCTTTACTTATTAGAATTTGTTTATATTTAGTATCAGTGAAAGGCTCTTAAAGTACATACTGAGTATTTTACAGGACTGTGCTTCACTACGGGTGGATGAAGCTTCTGCTTTTCGTCTATTGAGTTATAAAATGTAAGTAATCAAAAGATTACGTAAAAAGAATTAGTTTGTTTAGATCGAAATGACTATAGTTTTAAAACGCGAGGGTCAAGCGGCATCACCCCTAAACAGCTTTTTCTAATGGTTGTTAACAGTTTTACCCGCCAAAACCCAACAGACGCGTCTTTTACTAACCAACACAATGGTGGTGGATAACTGAAATGACTACAGATGGCAATTCTGATCCAATCCACCAGACATGGATCGTTTTGTGACGTTAATGTTTTGAAACTGGGTGACGTCTGAATGTGGTAGATCGTACGGGTCATCATTATTTTTTTAATTGATCCCGAGTCAACCGAGTAATGACCCGTTTCTCAAAAGTAACCTGACCAACCCTTTTTTTCCACCTCTAGCATCTGAAGAGAACGAGTTCTTGTCTCAAAACAACTTATTTAACAACACTCACAATTGTTATAATGTTTCTATCTGATACTGCAAACAAAATCAGTTGCATACTACCATTTCTGCTGCTGATATAATGGTAGAATTATATATAGGTGCACCAATATACTTTTTTTTTCTTTTTTTTTTACATCTAAAACTAACATGTGTCATGTGTGAGTGTACATATGTGCTCGTCAATAATCATAAAATTGCTAAGAGACATAGAGGTTAGTTGAAAGCAAAATCATAAGCTTAAGCTGAGTATATTGCAAAATTACATATCTAAAGAAGATGCATAAGGTTTATAATAGAAAATAAAGATGACAATAATGACTAACGGGGTGAGCTACCTAGGAACAAGTAAAACATTGAAAGCAATACCTGCATTCCCACAATGACACATGGCTTGTTGGCAGCACTTGAGGATGCATATAGGATATGGTGATTGTTTTATCTTTGATATTACACGAGTGTATCATTTTGCCCGTTTCACCACGGATGTGTATATAACCTCCTACATCTGAGGCAATTGCAGGGCTGTAAAATACTGAGTAATCACGAGTAGGATCCATTGAGCTCTAACATTTCTTCCCACATCGCAGAAGTTGTACACAAGTCACTGGCGTCATCTTGTAAAGTATCCAACGTCTTATTAGTTATGTCCCAATCTTTAAGGTATTCTAATTCGTTCCACTTTACACTACTGATATCCAATTTATACCATGACACAGCAGCAAGTGTACTCTTTGTTTCTTCATTATAGTCCATGTTTTCGAATATCAAAGGGAAGTAACCAACAGGTAATGCCCAAATAACATTAGTTTTATCACAATTTCTCTATCATTAACAGCAATGTCAAGGTGTATAACAAAAGGAGCAATATTTCCGTCAGTATTCAATGCATATACTTTACCATCACAACATGTTGACTATGTATCAAAGTTCCATCACTTGATATTCTCTTGAGCTGTGGCCGTATGACATTGGGTCCATCTTAAGCTCTTCCTTTTACGATCAAGACGACAAAAAACAAAGGTAGGTTTTGTGGTTCTTGTTAACAATAGAATTGAACTTGGATAGGAGACGACAAACAACAATGGCTGATATCGTGAGTATCTCCATCTTTTAAAAGCAAGGGGGAAGACGAATGGTCTTACTAATGTGTCAACATAAATCCACATAAACCAAATGCCTTAAAAAATCATCGAGTGGAAATTTAAACTCTTTAGATTGAGAGAAAATTCCTAAAATAGACCGTGTAAGTTACTTTTCAAAAAGTGAAAAAAATTTTAGGCGACTTAAGTATATTAAGTAGGTCTCCTAAAAAATGTTTGAAAAGTAACTTACACAAAAAGTGAAAAGTTTTTTAAGCGACTTAAGAGACCAGGTGACTGATCTATTTTGAGAAGTTTCTAAGTAAAGGTAAACACTTTAGGCTACCGGTTTATTTTGGGAATTTTCCCTTAGATTGAATTGACTTAAATAGAAACAATTACAGTATATACTTGTAAAGTTAAGGTTTGTTTTGCCATTTTTTAAAACTATGAACAGTAAATCCTCTCACCACTTACATCCGCCTCCCTCCAATCGACCTCTCCGATTCATTCCCATTTCCCCTAAACCAAACCCTAAAAAAACCCTAAAAATTAGTAAAATTTAAAAATTAGAAGATAATGCTGATGAGAATGATGGTTTTGATGACGTGGCATCCTTTGATTACAGTCAATTTCAGCTTTTTGAGTCCAATTCTGTTCAAAAATACAAAAAGGCCCAAATTTGGTACTTAGCTCAAAATTGATGACGTGGCCAGGTTAGATAACAGTGAGGAGGAGGAGGATGAGAGTACATTTGAGTTATAAGAGATTAATTCGGATAACGAGGAGGGTGAATTTGATAGTGATGAGGAGATGGAGGGAGAAGGATAAAGGAGTACCCACGGCGATGAGATGTTTTGACCGCGCGAAGATATACATGTTTTGAATAGAGGAGGCTCGCCTTCCCCTGTTGTAATTAACACCTGCTGTAATCATAACACCTGCTGTAATCATATTCGCTATAAATGCTCTTTGATATTTGAATAGAATTTGAGCTTCTTGTTGCAACTAATATGATATTGACGTCTACATTTTCTACAATAGGTATATGGGCTCTGACAGAAGGTTTCAGCACGTGCTAGAGGCATGCGGTGTTAACAAGTATTTAATTAAACATGGTGTGAAGGAAGGTGATACTGTCATCATTGGCGAGGTATGTTGTCAAATTGTTGTTGGAATGTGAACACGTATAATTAATATATGTCCGGAAATGTTTTCGAGCCTAAGGGGACGCACACGTTTATATGTAGAATAACGAGTAAATATATTAAAGTAATATATTAAGTGTTTAACAAACGATCGTTAAATGTAAACAAATATTAATATTAGTCGTTAAAGAGTTATGGGACTAAATATACAAAACCGAAGATTGAAAGGGTGCGTTTTTGTTTTCCCTTTTCCTAGTCGGCTAAGAAATTGTATCCTAATGGGATTAGGAAAGCCTAGGGGCTATATATACATGTTTGGGCTTTCATTCTGATACAACTCAAAACCATATATATCGACTTAGCTTTGTTTCTTTGTTTCACCGGTTCTACAAAACCCACAAAGGGTTTTCGTTCCTTCCTAGTCTTCTTTGTTCGATCGCTATTAAACCCACAAAGGGTTTGATGGTTCGATTGAAGAACAAAGGATTATTCGGTTTTCCTTGATTGTCAAGATTTGATTATCGTTTGGTATAAACACTACTAGTACTAGCATACCTCGTTGTTTGCTAAGAACGTATAGTGTGTGAAAGCTTAGAGGAATCATACTTTGATTCTTGTGGTTACGCGTGGTTTTATACATACGCGTATATTCAAGACGGTGTTGACGGTTACCTATTAAATCGGTGTATCGTTTCTTGCAAAAGGTATGCACTTCAATCTTGTTATAGTGAAAAAAGGAGCAGTATGAAACTCAGAGAAGAAGGGTGGGTCAACCCAACCTATTTTGACATGCCTCCAAGGCTCCAATAGTATACCTATTTTGACCCAAACCTGTCGCTTAATATTCCCCATTTCGCAACCTATATGACAAATTGGACTAATTACAAGTCTTTTCGTCAATGCTAGATGGAGATGGTATGGCATGATTCTGCAACCAATTCTGGACCCAACAGGAAGCTCTCAACAGAATCTGTGAATTCGAAGTGGGCTGATTGGAAATGATCTACATCTGGGATTAAAAAAAAATTGATTACATGCTAGTTTACAATAGGTTCTGATTATTTATGAAGGTATACATCGTCAAACCACATATTTCTTGAGTTTATTCATAAGTTCTTGCACAAGTCCTGGAAATCATACCCATGATGCTGAAACTTTTGGCTCATCATTGGCAAGTAGCAGATGGTTCACAAAGAACATATATTAACGAGGACTTTCATACTATCTTAGAAGTGGAAGTTTTGCCCCATTCACTTATAAGTGTGTTGATTTGGTATATTGGTTATGGTTTTGTCCCTAATGGGTCGCATGAAAGTCTAGCTAAAATGGAAATGGGTCAAAATGGTCGACGGGTTGAAAGATAATCAAAGTATTCTTAATGATTACCATAATCCAAGTCGTTTTGCTTTAAGAAATTAATATTGTAAATTTTGTAACAAAAATGTTCACGGTTTGATCCGACCCGGACCCCTTGGGCCACCATATATACCCGCTCGTATTGCCACTTCTAGGTTATTTTGAAGGACTAAACCACTTGATCAAACGTAACTGGGCATTCTTGGATTTTAGGTTATAATTATGCTCATTGTTGCGGCTTTCGCTAGCTTAAAAAATGTTCTATATCGAGCATGAGCATATTCTGTTATCACTTTGTTGAACCTAATATGTCCGCATTATTGCACAGGCCTGACAGATGGTTGGTTATAGAAAAAGCCAAAAAGGATCATCTACAGATGATCAGAACAGCGGTTCATATGTAAGTTAATGGAGCAAGGTTGTTCTTGTATTTGTAGCGTGTTAGTTGACGTATTCTTAATCTTTCAATAGGATGACACTATTTATGTATGTATAATGTTAAGTTACATACAAGTTTTGATCGTTTCTGGGAATAAGCATCCAAACCTGAAACTAAGAGCAAATCAGACAGGTCAGCCGTCAGCCTTTTGTAAGTCTGATAATTATTCTGTAGAAAATTCAATAAATGGGTAAGCTACTACAGTATATACCAACTTCATCGCAAGTGTACTTTGTTATTATCAATACATCTTCAGTAAATGCAGATGTGAAAATTTAGCTGATCTTACGCGTAAAAACGAATGAATAATATTTCTGGAAACTTCACAAGTATCATTTAGTTCCGGATGGCGAGTGGTTGGGTCAGCTTTTTGGTCATTGACATGCTATTACTCTAAGGGCAGACAACCAGTTTTTTATATGTAAAAAGCTTTTGAGCTTGATTATCTGTATAATAAGAATCCTCCTACTCCGGTCATTATTTCTTATCTAGTGGCAGTGGTTTGTGCTTTTGCTTAATCATAGCCTTAATCTGAGCAAAATCAACCCAAAACCAAACCGATAAACCAGGCTGAACCGAACCGAACCGAATTGGCCTTATTCGGTTTGGTTTTCGGTTTTGTATAATTATGGTTTTCAGTTTCGGTTTTGCTTGGTTCTGTTTCGGTTCGGTTCGGGCCAAAACCAAAAAAATACACATAAAGTATCTAAACCGGTTTCGCTAGGTTATCTTCGGTTCAGTTTCGGTTTCACTAGGTTTCGGTTCTCGGTTCACGTTTTCCTCAAAGTCAGTTTTTGAGATCTCTCATGATAGCTCTTCTGATACATGCATATCGAAGGAGCGGGCTTGCAACGATTTGTTCAAATGACCAACTGGAAGTAAGTTCGGATGACTAACATGTCAGGATAATAATCGAGTTTTAAATCATATAACATAATCGAAGGATATCATCTTTGATCTTAACTTAATACTTGCCATAACTAACACCTGCTGTAATCATATTCGCTATAATTGTTCTTTAAATATATAATGGTAATAATGTTAAGTTTCAACTGAAAACGTTACAACATTCAATTTAGCTCCATACTAGGGTAACATATTCATGTGAAAGTATGTTGTTGATGATCAATACTGTCTCTTATGTGTTATACGTACCTGAAATGATATTGACGTCTACTTGTTCTACAACAGATATATGGATTCTGACAGAAGGTTTCAGCATGTGCTCGAGGCATGTGGCGTTAACAAGTCTTTAATTAAACGTGGCGTGAAGGAAGGTGATACAGTCATCATCGGCGAGGTACGTTGCCTGGCTCTCAAACTAATATACCAAGTTATCTGACTGCTAACATCAAGTTATTGGGTATAAGTATAAAATGTAAAGCAAAAAAAGAAACTAGTTGGTCGGTTTTAAGTCTCCCAAACTACGCTCAAGTAGTGAAGTACTCACAACCTCAAAATTAGTGAAAACAAGGAGCAGTATGAAACTCAGAGAAGAAGGGTGGGTCAACCCAACCTATTTTGACATGCCTCCAAGGCTCCAATAGTATGCCTGTTTTGACCCAAACCTGTCGCGTAATATTCCCCATTTCGCAACCTATATTACAAACTTGGACTAATTGTAAGTCTTTTCGTAATGCTAGATGGAGATGGTGTGGCATGATTCTGCAACCAATTCTGGACCCAACAGGAAGCTCTCAACAGAATCTGTGAAGTGGGCTGATTGGAAATGATCTACATCTGGGATTTAAAAAAATAGATTACATGCTAGTTTACAATAGGTGCTGATTATTTCAGAAGGTATACATCGTCAAACCACATATTTCTTGACTTTAATTATAAGTTCTTGCACTAGTCCTGGAAATCATACCCATGATGCTGAAACTTTTGGCTCATCATCGGCAAATAGCAGATGGTTCACAAAGAACATATATTAACGAGTACTTTCATACTATCTTAGAGGTGGAAAATTTGCCCCATTTACTTATGAGTGTCTTGATTTGGTATTTTGGTTATGGTTTGTCCCTAATGGGTCACATGAAAGTCTAGCTAAAATGGAAATGGGTCAAAATGGACGACGGGTTTAAACATAATCAAAGTGTTCTAATGATTACCACAATCTAGATCGTTTTACTTTAAGAAATTAATACTGTAAATTTTGTAATGAAAAAATTCATGGCTTGACCCGACCCGGACTGCTCGGGCCACCACATATACCCGCTCGTTTTGGCACCTCTAGGTTATTGTGAAAGACTAAACCACTTGATCAGGCTTAACTGGACATTCTTTGCTTTTAGGTTATAATCGTGCTTATTGTTGCGGCCTTTCGCTTGCTTAAAGCATGTTCTAAAACATATTCTATATGTCCGCATTATTGCACAGTGCCTGACAGATGGTTGAGCATATTCTGTTATCGCTTGCTTAAAACATGTTCTATATCGAGCATGGTTATCACTTTGTTGAACCTAATCATGTCCGCATTATTGCACAGTGCCTGACCGATGGTTGGTTACAGAAAAAGGATCATCTACAGATAATCAAGGTTGTTCCTGTGTTTGTAGGCTGTTAGGTGATGTACTTTTAGTCTCAGTAGGATGACACTATTTGTGTATGTATCATGTTAAGTTACATACAAGTTTTGATCATTTCAAGTGTACTTCATTTATTATCAATACATCTTCGGTAAATGCAGATGCAAAAATGTAGCTTCTCTTAAGCGTAACAAAGACGAGCCTAACCCTGAAAAGTCTCTTGATAAGGGTAATCGAGTCACTCCTTGTTATGATGACATTATATGGCAGTCACGTTTCCCAGCAAGAGATCACACTATTGAATAGGCACCGAGTAACATCTTCTTAGGGGTGCGGGCCAGTAACCGTTGGAGCGTATCAACATTTTTGTGAATATAGTTATTTGGATGTAGTATATATGTCAATGCGCCATGTTTGCTTAAATTTAGTTGACAAATTTTGTAGACATAGAAACTTTTGTTACTAAGACGTAGACATAGAATCTTTTGCTTAAATCTATTACAGCTAAGTCTCAAAATTATCAACGGATTTTATAGACATAGAAATTTTTGTTACTGTGACGTTTGTAAGTGTAGTATCTTATTGTAGGGCGCTGCGGGTGGTTGAGCACACCTTGTTTCATAGCTCTGCCGTATAGACTACTATAAATATCCATGTCACGGTTCTATCTTTCTTAACTCTTAGTTATTGCTTTTCATATTACTTATTACTTTTATTCTTGCATTCATCCTCGAGTATACATTTGAGTATACTTCAATATTAAAAGATTTCACATAAACTTGATCTAAATATTTTGAAACGTAAATTTAAATTGGTAAAACTATTCAACCCCCATTCTAGTTTTACACACTTGGCACCAAGAGCAGAGCAGTTATCAAGTTTCTTAAAGTATATTGTATTTTAGAATCTTAAAAAATGATCAAATATATTTTGAAAACTACAAAGAAGGGCAGTCTGTGCAAAGACCACCACTCGTTGAAGTTAGTGGTTTTATTTATTGGAAAAATAGATTTGAGACCTATGTGAAATCTAAAGATATTGATCTTTGACATATAATTCGTGATGGTAATTATAAACCTGTTTTTAGAAACATAGAGACAAAAGTCTCTCTTATGAACGTCTAAACGATTAACATAAGAAAATGATTTCTAAAACCAATGAGGTTAAAATGGTCGTATACAATGTTTTGCTGAAAAAGGAATATGAAAGAATATTTATGCATAAAACGACCAAAGAAATTTAGAACTCTTTAGTAATCACCCATCAATGTATAAACAAGTCAAAGACAATATAATAGATCTATTTGTTCAACAATATAAACAATTTTCAATTCGGATGATGAAAGTATCGATAGTGCATTTGCTAGATTTAACACTATTATTACTTTATTAAAAGCTCTTGACGAATCTTCTTCAAGTAGAAATCATGTCAGGAAATTTCTAAGGGGACTTTTAAAAAAATGAAGACCATTGCTACTAAACTTGGTACTCCTTTGATGCTTGACTCTCATACATCTGACATGTACATGCAATCATGGGGTACGTCAAGCTATGCTAGAGCATTGATTGTGCTTCGGGCCTATGTGGAGTTAAAAGATACTATCGTGGTGCTTATGTCTAAACTTGTTGGGAAGGATTCTATACGTGTACTATTCGTGTTGAGTATGAGTGGAAACCTCCCAAGTATGAGTGTTGCAATGTTTTTGGTCATATTCAAGATGAGTGTCCCAAGAATATAGGCTCGGATGTGGCAAAAAGCTTGAAGAATTCTAGCCAAGCTCCTAGAGATGTTCTGGTTGGTCCTAAGGTGGGATTTAAACCAGTCAAAAAAGTTTATAGACATGTTTCTAAAAAGAAAATGCCAACATTAGTGGTAATAAGAAGAAAGACGAGGAGTCTAGAAAAGAGGTTAGCAATCTAAACCCATTTGATATGCTTAATTTGGTTGAAAATAATGTCGATTTGGGCATAGATGGGGAGAATTCAAATTTAGCTAGTAAAGAGGCCAACGCTAGTTGATCTTCGTTCTGGAATGTGGGATCTAGTAGTCCTAATACTATACCTATTGTAAAAACTGATAAGCTTAAAAGACTAATTATTGATGGGAAAGTT
>BQNB010102959.1:0-24132 GCA_026074375.1 Tanacetum coccineum | reverse complement strand
ACTACCGTGGTGAGACATAGTTTGTCTTGAGACTTATTTCCTAATTTCATTACGTATAAACCATTTTCCTAATTCCGTTTCCTATGATTTTACTACTACCTTCTTCCGTGAATAAGACTCTACACTTATTGTCACAAATTTGACCGACACTAAGTAAGTTAAATGATAAGTTATCTACGTGTTCTACATTAGATATAGTGAGAGAGTCATTTGAGATCATACATTTGCCTATGATCTTTCCTTTTAAGTTACTTCCAAAGACATCATTACCTCCGTTGTATGCTTTGTAGGTAGAGAATAAACTCTTGTTACTGGTCATATGTTTGGAGCAACCACTATCTTTGATCCATTCATCCGGTTCCAAGCATGTTCTCAAGCATACCTATTTCAACCAAAACAAATTCAAGCATTTGGTCTCCAATATCTCACGGGTCCAAAAATGTTAGTGTTGTACATCCCTTGCATTTTTTGTAATTCATTTGGATATTGAAATGGGATACAATTTCCCATATGTACAAAGCCTTGACTTTGATGGTTGTTCCAATTCATAGGATAGAAATTTTGGTGAATTGGTTCTCTAGAATTGGTTCTAGGTTGAGGTGTGTTGTATCTTGTTGAGAAGAGATATTTCTCCTAGGCGGAGGTGTTTTCGACTTAGACTCGGTTTTGACATAACCTAAACCGCTTTTAAGTGATGGTTTTAAAGACGGTTTCTTTGACTCATCAATTCTATTATGTAATGGTTTGTTCCTAGTAATGACAAAATCCGATCTCAAAGACATGAGTCGACTAAAAACGTGTTCTGTCACATTTTCAGCAACTGTGCGACTCACAGATCCAGGTATGGTGGATCCGTGCACCTTTATGGTGGATCCGTCGGTGGCATTTTCAGCAGACGACCCAACAAAACTTATGGGTTTGGTTCTGCTTGTTGACGCTTTACTACTATCAAATCCTAGACCTATTTTACAACTAGATGGCTTTTGATTATCTAACATTTCTCTTAGTGAATTAGCGCTTTTGTCAAATTTTACAAACTTAACTTGAGTTTCCTTAATTCTAGCATTTTTTAATTTAAGTTCTTGACATAACTTACATGCAGTATCAATTTCTTTACTTCTCTTAAGTTTCTTAATTTTCTCGTTCAATTCTAAAACTTCCTTTTCTAAAAGATCTCTTTTAGTTTTCAAAGTTTTGTTTTTGTTAATAATTTTTAAGCCAATTTCACACGAGATCAAGAGAATATGCGTTATCACTATAATAAGAAGAGTTAAGAGTTACCTCATTTAACGATTGAGCCATGAGACAAGTTTCATCGTTGGTTTTCTCTTCGGCGTTATTTTCACTATCGCTCCAAGAACCTCCAATAAAGGCCTTTTGATCTTTGTTGCGAGGTGGTTTTGGACAATCGCCAATGAGATTATTTGGATCACCGCATCTAAAGCATTTCAGGTCACTCTTTTCTTTCTTTTCATCCCTTTGTCGGAATGACTTCTTTTCTTCTCTTGGTTGCCCAACAAATTTACCCTTTCTTCTAAATAACCTTTTAAAGTTCTTTACGGCCATAGCATATTCTTCGTCATCACTTCCGGATGTCGAAGTTTCATCATCACTAGACTCTTTCTTAGCTTTCAAGGCAATAGACTTAACTCTTTCCTTTTTGCCTCTATAGATTTTGGAATCTTTTTCCATGACAACTTCATGTACTTTTAGATTGCCGATAAGCTCGTCTAGATCTAGTGATGACAAATCTTTCGATTCTTCAATCGCCGTGACCTTTGCTCTCCATTTAGGATGTAGAGCCCTAAGAAACTTCCTAACATAGTTCTTGCTAGAGAAACCTTCATCAAGAGCTTTAAGACTAGTAATAATAGTGTTAAATCTAGCAAAACCGCTATCAATAGATTATTTTTCAAGGATAGCACATTGTTCATAATATTGAACAAGAAGATCAATTTTATTACCCTTTACTTAGCTATTACCTTGATGTGTGATTAACAAAGATTGCCAAATATCTTTATCCGTTTTACACATAAAAATTCTTTCGTATTCCTTTTTAGGTAAAGCATTATAAAGAACCATTTTAGCTTCATTATTTTTAGCAAGTTTCTTTTTAAGATCATCACCTTGTTTTTCAAAAGGAACTATTTCTAAAATTTGGGTTTCTTTGTTTTTGGCAAGCGGTGGAAAATCACCATTCAAGATAATATGCCAAAGATCTAAATCTTTTGCTTTCACCTAAGTTTTAAATCTATTTTTCCAATATATAAAATGATCACTTTCAAAAAGTGGTGGTCTTTGCATAGATTGCCCTTCTAGATATTTATCCGAATCCATTGATCGATTCAAGCTTTAATGTACATGATATCATCAAATAAATCTTGGGTGAACTTGGCCTTCTGATACAATTGTGGGAAACTAGAAGAGGGGTGGGAGGGGGTGTGAATTGTTTTACGTTTTTAAAATTAAAAATTTGTTTTCCAACTTATTGTGAACTCAAGAGATATCACAAGTGTATATGATTTAGCGATGCAGTAGTAAATAAAGTAATCTACGAAATATGAACAAGTAAAGATTAAGAAAAGATAAACAGATAAAACAATGTTTATAGTGTTTCGGCTATGAAGCCCTATATCAGCCATCCCTCTACTCCCCAAGTACCCAACTTGAGAGTTATCTTCACTATGTCAACAAGCTCCCTTTAGGTGGAGAAAACCGTACACGTCGCTTACACTTTTTCCGGTACAAAGCTAAATACCGAGTTCTACTTCAAGATAGAACCAATCTAACACACTATGTATTTTGTGGCCTTAATACTAACCTATCATACACATATGATATACACAACACACAACACAAGATATACAAGATGAATGATTATCACAATCGTGATGACACAACTAAACTATTAACACTTGAAGCTTGACGTCTTCGTAAGTGTTCTTCACTAAAGAGTGGAATGAGTTGATCACTTGTAATGGATTATGTAACAAGTATAATGATAAAAGAATATGAAAGATAAAAGATGTGCGTAAAAATATTTGTCAAGAGTTGTCTTAAAATGAAGACTTAAGGTTGCTATTTATAGGCAACACTTTGAAATTCAAATGCTGTCCCAGACAGCTGGATGGTGCGACTCACGGATCCACCATCAGCTGGATTCGTCCCTTGTTACGGAGGATCCGTGGGAGGATCTGGGACAGCTTTTGTCATTTTATGATTAACTCCAAATCTATACAAAATATTGTTTTGTACTTAATAAAACTTTTTTATTAGATTCTTCTAGAACAAAATATTTCTTATCACCAATAAGGAAAGATTTTCTAGATTTGGGAAAATTTAGAAAGATTTGGAAAGATTGTTTCCACTTATGGTTAATCCTATTTTGTCTTACATGATTAATATAATTAGCTTATAATTAATCATGTGTTAACTTAAATCATTTGATTAGAAAAGGTTTATGCAAATGATAATATTTTTCTTTGATCATTAACTATGTTTAATAATGCCATATTCATACCTTAAGTGATTTGTTGTCGTCAAGTAAACTTTTGACTAAATAACTTGTTTACGTAAACTTTTACGTAGTACGAAATTATATTTGTTATTATCAAAACATAAAAATCATTAAATATAAATATCATTTATGCGTGAATATTTGTATTAACAGTAATGTAACTTAAAAAAGTACAAAATATCATAAGCTCAACAGCTTAAGCCCATCAAGTTAACAATATAACTTAACGAGTCAAAGTAATCAAACAGTCCAAGTTTAAGCTAATCCATAAAGCTCAAATTGTTTGTAATTCTATGTAGCTTATTGATGTAATGTTTAGAGATGGATTAGAAGAGCCCGATGGCCAATTATCCATGGTTTGTGCATAGGGGTCATTTGTGACATTTGTGGTGGTGGAATTTCTATAGGTTCTTGTTTCATCGGAATGACGAAATGAATTTTTAGTGGTGGAGCAACATGTGTTGGTGTGGGTGACTCACTTGGAGAGGATGAAGATGTGTAGTGTATGCTTCAACTTAAGTTAGACTTGGATGGAGCATTTGGTGGTGAAAGTGATCTCTTTCCTTTTCTAGGAGGATGGGAGAAGGAGTTTTATTGTTTAACCAATCTGAATAGAGCTTTCTAGCCTTTAGGGTGGTAGTTCATCTGGATATATCCAAACTAACTACAAGAGAAATTGACTAATGAACAATATAAGTTATGGAAACTAACTAAAAACCGCTTAGAAGAAGCAAACGAAAAAAAACAGAGCTTTGATTACAATTAATTCTTTTAGTTACAGATTACTAACTAAGAATATTTGTGAGAACTTGTATATCTAACTAGTGTCGTAGGGTTCCTTTTTTATATACACAAAGAAAAACCCTAATAGGCCCTTACAAAACGTGTAAAGATAATCATGCATATCAATTCTATTATAAAACTTCATGGCATATCACCTAAACAGAACTATCAATTATATGCCAAGCAGTAACTACACTTAACTACTAACAACACTAACTATACTAGCAGTACTAACAATGTACTGACAGTACTAACTATACTAACACTAATAATATTAACTACTTAGTCTATTTTCTTGAAACCTTTATCATACTTCACAGCAGCTTAACCTTTTATAAGTAGTAAGCACTAAGTTGTATAAACAGCTGAAACCCAAACAATCCTCCCCTAAACCATGATTGTTCACTTGTTAACCTTCAAGTTTCTTAGTTTTGAGCTTCTTTACCACTAGGGAGGATGTATCCAAACACACTGCAACTCCAGAAATCTGCTCTTTGATTGAACTTGAACTCTTTGTTTACTTTGGTAAACTTGAAATTCGTTAGCTTCTATTCTTTGGGCACCATCACAGCATCTGCAGCAACTCAACAACCAAACATACCAAATAAGCGGCTTGTAGTTTTTAGCAAACTACCACCATACAACGGAGTTTTGATATTTATTACCAGTAGTCGTTTGCTCTGGAATAACCAATGCTTCATTGCAATAACATGGTGCATTGATAACCATATAGTTTTGAGTAAACTATCAACTATCAACGGATTGGAGATGTCTTTACCAAGATCCGTTTGCTTTGGACTAGCCAACTCTTTATTGTAAAGCATGGTGAGTTGAGAACCATATAGTTTTTGGCAAAGTAACAGCCATTAACAGATTTGAGAAATCTTTACTGATACCGATTGCTCTGGACTATATAGCCAGTTTCTTGATGTAATGTTAGACATGGTGAACTGATGACCATATGTATGTGGTGTATAAAGCTACACATAAAGATCCTTCTCACTTCCATCATGGCTTCCACATCACACTCGACTTTGAATGAACCTAAGCAGATTATAAGCACTTTCATCTTGCAAACTCAGTAATCACCATCAAAGACCATCATACCCCTCAGCTCAATTTTTTTCTGTTTGTGAGTGGAATAATTTTCTTTCTGCAAGCATATGAATCTCAGTACCATCTTCCAGTATCAAAGTATGTACCCCATAATTCTCATAGAAATTCCAACTCCTAAGAATCCATTCCTCTTGATTCTTCCAAATATCATCTTCTGCATTTGCATCAAATGTTGTCCTTAAATCTCCCCAAAGAACAAATCAACACGCTTCAAGGAGTAGTTGATTTCCAGAACCTACGCATCATCGGTTATATAACTCCTCAAGAATCTAGCCAATCAACAATTCACCATCTCAGAAAAGTTTTTGAATATATCCATCTAGAACTTTCATCAGATCTAAAGATCCTATAGTAGATGCACTCTGCTCCATGTCTGTCAAGATGATATAATTTTGATTCCCAATTAATGATTGGAAATCTCTTCTCCAGGACTTCATAATCTATTTATTGCCTTCTTCAACTTCAAATTATCTTCAGAAAAGTCTTTAGAAGCTCTTCTTCTTCAAGATCAATTCAGTCTTTGCATTCTAGACTTCTTTGTTGCTTGCCATCTTAAGTCTCTGCTTGAGTCTTTTTTTTCTGGTACTCTTCTTTATGTCCTTCTTTTGCTTGACTGCACTTTATACTGTTGGGTTTCTTCAGAACCTTTTCCCATTACCACCACCCCCCTTTGAACCTCTGAGTCATCTACTAAATCATTCTTTCATCCTCCTCAGACCCAATAGGCACAAAGTCTGTAGCTCTTTCTTGTTCATTGATGTATAGACTCTAATCTCTTTAATATCTATTTGTTTACTGAGGATTTTTATATCCTACCCGTATGGCTTAAGGTAGTAAATCATTAGGACTTCTCCGGTTAAATCCTTGTTGGAGGTTTATTCCTGATTGCAGCTGCTCTTTCTTCAGCCAACTGCTTCTTCCTATTTTCAAAGCATACTCTGCAAGAAACTTGCTCTTTCTCATCCACGGGTACATATTTCCTTTCTTCTTGAGTCCCATCTGACAGGCTAATGAAATTCATGACATCAACTATTCTTGCTTGAACTATTCATCTACAAGCATGCAATGTAGTGTTTCAAAGATGCTTAGCTCTGTCTCGTCTCTCCAATCTAGCATATCATCATCTAATTCTGCTTGAAGTTTTAAAATGCTATTATCATCAGCTATCTTATTAGAGCTTTACTTTGGATCTTGATTTTACTTTTACTGGTTTAGGTTCTTCCCCAAGAACCCCTTTGCTTTTGTCTTTAGGATCAATTTTTAGAAGTAGCTTCAAGGTCAAAACTAATCTTGCAGGTCTTTCAGCATCTTTCTTTTCTTTGATTTCAACTTCCTTTAAGCTTTGCCTTGTCACTAGACCATACCAAGAGCATGCACAAGAAAAATATCTTCATATCTTCAAACACACTTGTTGTAATATGATGTGTCTTGGATAGCAGTACTAACTTCTTTGCTGTGTCTGCTGGCAGTACAAATTAACAGTGCTAAACAGTAGTGACTAACTCCTATAAATCCAGCAGCATTAACTAGTTCTTCCATGCTTCTTCCTGCCCCTTTACTAAAACCACTGTATCGATAGGTGTCACATTTAGCTCCTCAGTCTCTTTACTTTGCCTCCCCTCAGTCACAGCTTCCTCTGTGTCCATATAGTCCATACCATGGGCTAAATCAGCATCAAGATCATCAAAGGCATCCAAGGTAGGTTCCTGTTAGGGTCATTTCCTCTCCGGTTTTGGATACAGGCTCCTTCTTCCCCAATCTTTCTTCATGGATAACCTTTTTCACCACTCTTAACCATGCTTTGTGGTGTGAGATATTACTTGCCACTTCTTCTCTAGCTTCTTGATTCTATATTTCAATTTAAGGATCTTTGCAGCCTGAGCATCCTTGGAAGTCTCCAAAGCAAGAACCCTGTTTGACAAGTTAGTACAAAGAGATAATAACTCCTCTATATTTATAGTCACACCTCAGCTCTTTTTATATGTGTTACCCCAGAATGAGGACGTATCATTGAATAACTGAACCTGGTCCTCTATTCCTACCAATGGATGCCCTCTAAGTTTAAGCAGGGATATGTGTATAGTCAGGTCCCATTTGATGAGTCCCTGGGACATGGGCCTAGTCTCCTACACTAGGTTGATAGGAGAAGGTGTTGATGGGGTTCAGTGGGTGTTAGAAACTTCCATCTCCTCTTCTAACTTCTGTAGTTGCCAACATATTAGGAAACAAAGGTGTAATTCTTCTTAGAAAATTTTAGTCCTTTTCTGGACATGTTTGAGAAAACCTTTAGAGTGTGAGCTGGTGTAATATAAACATCATTAAAAGGTTCACCAAGCTCAATTTGATTATTCAAAAACACCATTAAAAATCTTGGATACATAAGAAATTTCTTTTTAGGATTATAAACATACCATCAAACAATCAGTATGGGCAAAGTTAAACTTTTGATTTTTTGTTGCCAAACATAAAACACTGAAAGCAATATTGTTGAAACTCATTCCATCTTTAGATTTTGAGACGTAGGCAATGAAGGATGGAATGTATCAGATACTTCCACTGAGGAAAAAAGAAGGGATTTTTGAAAAGTTAGTTAATTAAGTTTTTACCCTCACACCCCATTCTATGTAAGTGGTTTATTGAAAAATAGCTTCATTTGTTAGGCAAGCAGTACCATCAGCATCATTAAGAAGAAGGGAACTTCTTATTGATGCTTCTGTTACTACTACTGCCTTGCTATCAACAGTAGCATGAATTTGCTTCTCATCATTGACTGTTTGGGAACTAGCAGTGTTCCAAAACTGTTCAATATAAGAAATATAGATAGTAGGACTTACAGTGAGAGCATGATGTATCAAACTTTGAGGTAAAAATCCACCATCTCAATAGAAATTTTTAGAAATTTCCTGCTGTTTTCTCCAAACCGTGTTGTGTTGATCGACAAATTCCAAATCAGCCATAGATTGCTTTAAAAGATTGAGTGATGTGTGAGGGATATGAATCGATTGTGATAAAATGAGAGGGTTTTTAGTAAAGTATAATTGAGATTTAAATAGAGATGTGCTTTAGGTTTGAGATGACGCGAACTGGAATAAAAACTTGAGTCTTTATCTTAAAGAAAAGTATTATAGAGAAAAGATCAAGAATATCCAATTCATAGACCCCAATGAAGCAAGTTGTTGGTAGAAATATCTTAACGGTTATAATTAATTAATGAAAATCTATTATGCTCTCAAATAGTAGTAACGGTAACAAGCAACACAAACTTTTGCCTGGCAGCACTAACTTTATGCCTGGGCAGCAATCAAACTTTGCCTGCGGTACTAATCCTTTCTGCTGGCCAGCACTAACTTGTTAGCTTTCCATTTAGTACCCTCAAATTCAATCCAAACTGCATCTTTAACCCAATCCAAGCATCAAACCAGTTGGTTAAAGCACTTTTTGATCAGTCAACTAACCAAACCTAGCAGATTAACTTTTACAAAGTTATCAGAAGTAATAACTAAGTCTCAGCAGTATTAACTTGTAATACCAACAGTAACTAACTCTGGTCTTTAATAATTATACTGACAACATGCCACCTATTCGTTACGACAAGCACACTAAAAAGACTAGATAGACATGTGAGAATTCATAGGATCCATATTTATGCATAACCCATGAATAATAGTTAAGAACAATGTTGTCCATCCAACATATGAACTTCCCCTCAACCAATGCAGCTATAAACAAATTCAACTACAAACTGTACAACAACTATGAAATTTCCATCTTGCCTCCCCTGAACTAATGCAGCTATAAGTTAAGTATGCCAATGTTAACAATCAAGAAATTGAACCTGCTAACATCAAAAGCTTAAATAAAAGATCAGCCATAGTTGCATCTAGTGTAAAATATTCAGCACTTGGATAAGCTTCTTCTCATAACACCCTAAGAGAAGAAGTGCCTAATCTCAATATGATTTGTTTTTGAGTGAAACACTGGATACTTTACAATGCATATTGTGCTTTCATTATCAATGTAAA
This sequence comes from Tanacetum coccineum, assembly GCA_026074375.1. NCBI lineage: Eukaryota > Viridiplantae > Streptophyta > Magnoliopsida > Asterales > Asteraceae > Tanacetum > Tanacetum coccineum. The sequence goes on along the minus strand of BQNB010102959.1, from coordinate 14,694 downwards.
CCTTTGTGTTCATGAAATTGAACCCATAGTCTAACATTTGATTTTGAATCCATATACTTTGCCACATCAGTAGGTCAGTCCAGCAAATACTCTGCCTCTGTAGTAAAGTAGCCACAGTTGTCTGCTTCTTGCACTGCCATAAAAATAAGTCTCCTGCCAAGAAATTGACAACCTCCTATTGTGGATTTCCTGTCAAGATTTGCTCCAAACATAATCACTAACTGAGTAGGCATCCAGGTTAAATGATGACACTCAAGGATACCCAAAGGCTAGTTTTGGTTTGCCTTGAAGGTACCTAAAGATCCTCTTTCATAGCATACAGATGGGAGGTCTTTGAAGTAACCAAGAAACCTAGAACAAATCATAGACTGCAAAAACATAATATCAGGCCTAGAAGCAGTTAAGTACATTAAAGAGCCAATCATGGATCTATAAAGATGTACATCCACATCAGCAGCTTCTTCATCCTTTGTCAAAGGCTTTTGGGTCTCAATTGGAGTATGGCAGTTCTTACACTAGCAAAATCAAACTTCTTCAGGATCTCTGCAACATACTTATCCTGACTTATGAAAATACCATCTTCTTTCTGTTTGACTTATAATCTAAGAAAGAAGGTGAGCTCTCCCATAGAACTCATCTAAAATTTGCTCTTCCTTAATGCCTCAAAGTCATCACACCAAGACCTTTTTGTTGAACCAAAAATAATATCATCCTAATAAACTTGTACTAACATGATATCATTCTTGTCCTTCTTGATGAAAAGAGTCTTGTCAATGGTTCCTCTTCTGTATCCATTCTTCAACAAGAAAATGGATAAAGTAGCATACCAGGCTCTGGGAGCTTGGTGTAAACCATACAGAGCTTTCACAATCTTGTAGACCTTCTTAGGAAACTTAGGATCTACAAAACCTAGAGGTTGAGACACATACACCTCCTCATCAATTGTGCCATACAGGAAGGCACTCTTAACATCTAACTAATAAACACTGAATATACATAAAGAGAAAGCAAAGGCCAAAAAGATCCTGATGGCTTCAATCCTAGCCACAGGAGCAAAAACCTCATCATAGTCTATCCCTTCCTCTTGTCTATATCCTTGGGCAACCAACCTTGCCTTATTTCTTACAACAACACCTCTTTCAATTCTATCCTATTTCTGTAATACCCATTTGTCCCAATTTCCTTCTTCCCACAAGGCAATAAACTATAGTTCCAATTGCCTTCTTCCCATAAGGCAAATCTACAAGAATCCAAACTTTCTGAATCTTGAATTGCAACAGTTCTTCCTGCATAGCATCAACCCAACTTTCATCTTCAAGTGCTTCAGATATCTTCTTGGGTTCATTTTGAGACAAGAAACAAGCAAATAAACAATGCTGGAAATCCTTATGATTATTTCTCCTTTGCTTTTGAATATAACTTACAAAAGCATGGGCTCCAGAACTTTTGGTCACTTTGCTCCTTGTTTGAACTGCTGATTTTGGATCTCCAAGAATTAGAGTCGAAGGATGAATAGAGCTAATCCTTGATGTGGGAATAGGACTAGCATTCACAATAGTTTCTAAATTTGTGAAGTCAGCCACTGCACCCTCATCATCATAAGATGCATTGGTAAAAATACCAGCAGTAGGATTGTCATAAATTTCCTCAAGAGCAGGTATTTCTGAATCATCTTGGTCAGTATTGGTTAGATTAGTGAAGGATGGGCCACCATAAGGACTGGCAGTACAAACTGGTGTGCTAGCAGTATTAACTATGTTAGTACTGCTAGCTTTAGCAGCTCCTGCCTGAAGAAGCAAATCCTCAGTTTCTTGGGCAAACTCCTTCCTAAGAGCTTCAGCTGCATCATAAGCATCCTGTTCTTGTCTTTTAAGTCTTTCAAGCTCATCCAAAAAGACTTGATCCTCCTTATCTACTGGCTTTAAATCAGGATGTTTGTTAGGTTCTTCACCTGCATTCTTTGCTTTTGTGCTTTTGACTGTTGAAGTATAAGAAGACCATATTGGCAGTACAAAGTAGTCCTGAGCAGATTCAGCTTCTATTTCAGAATCACCTGCATCAATATTATCTTCTGTACCTGCATTATGATTAGCTTCTTGTGGACCTGCATGTTTGTTAGCTTGATTCTCTGATCTCACAGGTTGATAATTCATTGAATCAGTTAAATAATCAAGATCAAACAGCCAAGTTGGTCCTTTCCCTGCAACATTTGGTTTATTTTCTAAAAAGGTTATGTGCAGGTTTTCTTCAACTCTCTTGGTTTCTAAGTTGTATATCCTAAAAGCCTTGCTTTGTAGAGAATATCCTACTAAAAACCCTTCATCTGATTTCCCATCAAACTTGCCCAGGTGGTCAATGGTATTCAAGATGGTCACATGGCACCCAAAAGGTCTTATATAGCTTATGATTGGTATTTTACCAGTTATAAGTTCATAAGGTGTCTTATTTTGAGGCTTGGTCAATAATACCCTATTAAGGACATAACAAGCTTACCTAACTGTTTCAGCCCAAAAAGTGTTAGGTAAAAATGAATCTGCTAGCATAGTTCTAGCAGCCTCAATAAGGGTCATGTTCTTTCTTTTAGCAACTCCATTTTGTTGTGGAGTTCTGGCATTACTGTATTCCCTCTTGATCCCTTTTGACCCATAAAATTCAATAAAATCCCTGTTCTTAAATTCTGTACCATTATCACATCTAATAGATTTAACTTTTTGATTTAATTGGTTCTCAATTTGTCTTATAAAGTCCTTAAGGATTCCACTAGTTTCATCCTTAGTTCTTAAGAAGAACACCTAACTAAACCTGCTAAAATCATCAGTGATAACCAGGCAATAAGTCTTATGGTTTAAGCTCCTTACAGATGTAGGTCCAAATAAATCCATATGCAGAAGCTGTAAGGGCTGACTAATAGAGCTCACTGATTTGGCCTTACAGGAGGCCTTGTGTTGCTTTCCTTTCTGACAAGCAACACAAGTGTGGTCATTTTGAAAAATCTTTGAAGGTAAACCTCTTACAAGGTTTCCCTTCACAAGTTTGTTTAAGTTTTTAAAGTTAACATGACCCAACCTCCTATGCCATTTGTTAGATTCATCAATTGTGGCCTTTGCAATTAAACAACTGTGGCCTTTGCAATCAAACAAGCTAAACCTCGAGTAGGAACAATGTTCTCTAGGTTGAAACTGTACATATTGTTTTGTTTGGGGGACTCTAAGTAATACTTGATTTTCATCAGGCAACTTGAAGTCAGGGGACAACACAAGACATTCAGTGTATGTGAAGAGAACCTTGTTCTTCTTGTCACACATCTATGACATAGAAGAGAGATTAAAATGCTGTAGTTCTTTCACAAAGCACACATCCTCAAAATCTAACTTTTTAGTTTTTTTTTCCTTTACCAGATATATAACCTTTACTATCTCCAAAAGCAACATGGCCACCATTATAGTCTTGATATTCAACAAGGTAGGCTTTATTCCCAGTCATGTGCCTGGAACATCTACTATCAACAATTCCTTTGTTCTTTAAAAGCTTTTTGTGGAACATCCCTCAACATCAAATAAAAGAAATTAGGTTCTCTTAGGACCCCAAGTCATCGCTGACTTGGGTCTGCCTAATGTATCTTTTAAAATTAACATTTATTAAGTTTGATCCACTAATTATTTGAGACTTTGGTCCAATAGTGCTTTTGGGTCCACCAATTACAACCTGTAGCGGTCCTTGAACACAGTACCCTATAGCCCCTAACAGCACTAACTATTTTGTCCCCTAGCAGTATTTACTTTATGATTTGTAAAATTTGCTTTTGGTGCTGTTTGATTATTAAATGCCTTCTAATGGGTTTTTAGCATATTAACTTTTCAGCAGTACTCTTCTGAAGCTTGACTAAAAGGATTTTGTCATGTATTAAATTAAAAATAATGCAAAGTGTATAGTTAAGTACTTAGACTGGAGCTTTTGCACCAACTTTTTGGTGATTCAATCTTTGCACATTGTTCCACACTGGTCTATTCTCCCCTTGACCAGTACCTTACCCTTCTGTTTGTTCAATTTAACCTATTTAGCCATTCTTTTCTCATGAAAGTCACAATCTCTAATAAGATGGCTAAAACAAACCACATACCAAAACAGCCTTTTTAGTGAATACCTATCCCAAACATAGCTTTTTTGACATTAAACCATTCCAGTCCTCTCTTGTTAACTTTAGGACTTGGACTACATGATGTTTTGGTATCCTTTAACATTTCCCTAGGAGTTTATACATGCTTTAACAGTATGTAACAAATAACAAAACTAGGTTTTCCTGTTCTTTTGAAGGTTTCAGATCACATATTCTTTCATCACTGTCGACTCATACCTCCACAATGATAGGAGCATCAGACCAAACTTTAGGAGTTGACTAACAACTTTGGTTCACTACAATGGTTCATGCACAGATTCAAGTGTTGTCAACACTAGAATTGGTTTTACAATAATCAAAATCACTAGTCATTATGCATCGATTCACTAGTTTTAGACTGTTGTGGACCATATGTAAAATTTGATTTATCTATTCCAAAATCAGATTTAGGAGGCATGTAGTTTCCTGTCATTGGAGGGGGAACTACATGCATTCCTTCAACTTTTACAAATCTATCATACATAGGACTATCTTCTACATCACTGACCGACTAATTCAAATACCCTTTCAAGTAACTTCTTTTTCATAACTTAAGACACTTTCATGTTATTTGAATTTCCTATACCCAAGCCCCAGATTTGTCCCCTAGTACTCACTGACTATTAGCAGTTTAACTAAGGCCTTTGAAGAACTATTGAAAATTCTCAAGTGTTGGATTTTAAATTCCTTCTTTTTCTTTTACAGCTTCTGCTAATATTTTCAATTATGAAATGTGATCATCATCAGTTTTATCATCTAAATTAATTTCATAATCTAATCTTTTCCTCATACCAAAGTTGATATTATTTCTGATGAGCCAACTAATTGAGCCTCTAACCATTATAAAGCATGAGTATAGGCTTGAATTTCTAACAGCATCACCAAGTTTTCTCTTTGTTCAACATATAATTTTAAAGTTTAACATAGTGATTCCACACATTCTTTTGAACAAGATGTTACCTCAGTGTCTGAGCCTGAATTCTATACAGCCTCAAACAAAGTTCTCACACATTGCTCCATCCTCTGCATGAACCATCCAATCAACTCATTCCCATTCAAGAGTTACCAAAGCTTTAGGTCTCCTTCCCTCCTGATTTCAAGTCTCCTCCCATTGTACTTTTGCTCTATATCCAGTGTTTCCATGCATCTCTACTTCTGCTTTCATGATTCCTTTTGATCTGTACTCTCTATATGCAAAGTTCCCTGTGTTATTGTTAATTGAAGTCACAACCTTGGTCTTGTCAAAGCCAACTGGTTCCTCCCTTGGCCATTCAAACTGAAGAGCCTTCTCCTTGTCTTCTTGTAAGACTTCTTTAATCTCATGGAAAATCAAGGCCTCTTCCAATTCTCAAAAATCCATCTCTTCCAAATTTAAAACACATCAAAACCTGTTCAAGATCTTTATGATCCTTTGTGGACTACTTGATTGATTAGCAAAAGAAAAAGAGTACTTGATTTCAATCATGTAACGATGAAGAATCCTTCTTTTTGTGAATATGGCCAGAAGAATTAAGAACACCAAAAGCAGTACTAACATTTTAGTACTGTTAGTGCTTTCAGAAGAAACAAATGCTACAATTCTTGTGTGCTCGGAAGATTATGCAGATAAGACTTTAATACAGACTCAAAGACCTTAAGATATGTTATAAGAGATCATCAAAGCAAAGAGTATCTACTCCTTGGGCTGAGTCTCAATAAACAAGGATACTTGTGAACAGGAAGCAGATAAACTACCTAAGAAACTTTTATTGGCGATCTTCAGTGGAGACACATGCACCATGAATCTCGAAGTTGACTCAAGACTCTGAAACCTGTCCATAACCTTTTGTGCAATCCTTCTGAGTTGGAATATAGAAAAATCTATTCAAATTGTTGCGTAAGAATGTATTTCCGCATCTTCTTAGATCCATCATTGTCCACCAATCTGGATTTTATAGCTTCTCACATTTCTTTATCATCCAGTCATTTTTTAGAAACTTAGGCTCAAAGGTCTTCTGTATAGCCATAAGCAAGGTTGTCTTGCTTTTCTTTCTCTTTCTCTAACCAAAATCTCTTCATCAGTTTTGGGAGGTAAAACCTTTATTTGTCCATTTGTGTCTGTTAAGACTTGTACTGGACCATTTCCCTTTTGCATGATTTCCCATATAGGATAATCTGTATGCCCCAAGTAATGTTCCCTTTTCATGGCCCATATGTCATACTCACATTTCTTCAGAATAGGGAGTTTAATAGTTGACAGAGTATGAGGGGCTTGTTGTGTAGGTGTAACTGGTGGTGGTGGTGGTGGATTATCATCGTGAAATTCATCTTCTCCTGTCATTGAATATATCTGAAAGGTAAAGGTTTATAATAGATATGTTTTGATTCTTCTTCACTCAAGTTCTCAACAAGCTCTGATAACCACTTGTTGATCCCAATGAATAGATCTTTCTTCCTGTTAAGGGTGGTAGTCAATCTGGATAGATCCAAACTAACTACAAGAGAAACAATGACTATGAACAATATAAGTTATACAAAAACTAACTTATACTGCTAATAAGAACAATGAATAAAATAGAACTTTGATTACTATTAATTTGCTAGGTTATAGATTACTAACTATGAATATTTGTGAGAACTTGTATATCTAACTAGCATCGTAGGGTTCCTTTTTTTATACACTAAGGAAAAACCCTAATGGGCTTACAAAATGTATGAAGAGATAATGCATATCTATTCCTATTATAACTCATGCATATCTCCTAACAGTACTAGCTATTATATGCTAGCAGTACTAACTTACTACTAACATCACTAACTATACTGACAGTACTAACAATGTACTGGCAGTACTAACTATACTAACACTAAGAGAACTAACTACTTAGTCTATTTTCTTAAATCTTTAGCAGTCTTCGCCAGTAGCACTAAGTAGAACTAGCAGCAATAACTTTTATAAGTAGCAGCACTAAGTTGTAGAAACATCTGAAACCCAACATTTCTCATTTTAGTGTTTCTCACTTAAGGATTCAAGGTTGACATAGATTGGTGATTTCACACTCATTCTTGTAGTTTTTCTCTTGAAATTGGGTGAACTTGTTTTTGAAGAACTAGTCATAGTGATGAACTAGTAAGGTTGTATGTGTGAAATGTGAAGGAAATGTGAAGAAAATGGTGTTTGAGGGTGATGATTATAAGGCAAAAGTGATGAAGTGTTTTTGTTATAATGGTTCTTGGATTATATGGAAAATATGTTATATTCTAAGGTTTAAAATCCTACATAGTCTCATATAGCATGATTATAAGATAAAGTAAAAAAGGTTAAAAATCATAAAAATTCAAATTTTGGTGCCTGGCCTGGTGACCCACGGATCTCCCTAAACAAGGGACGGATCTACCAATGATGGACTGTTGATCCGTGACAACCATAAATTTAACCAGAACCTAAGTTTAGCAGCCAAAACCCAAAAACACATAAAATGCAATCTTCAAAATTCATCACCAAACATCTAAACATAGCATAGATTATCATAAGTAGATAAAGTGCGTTAGTCTAAACATCCAAACCAAGTATGTACGATCACGAAAACAAGTTAATAATTCAAGCATGCGATTATTAAAACAAGCAAATTGTTTCACAAATGAAATTCTTCTTAACGACACCCCTTCTTCAACATTTTAGCAAACTTGTGCAATGCCCGAGCCAAGTGCTAGGTAAGTCTCCATTATCCGAGGGTGGTGAGTCGGATGAGGATGAGGTCAATTGATCACGTTTGGACTTTCCTACATTTCTAGTTCTTTTAGGTAGGGGTTTCTTTGGTTGTTTGGCCTTAAGGGATGCCATTTTCCTAAGGACTATAATGTAGCGATCATCAAAAGGGTGTTCGAGCATGTTTGCCTTAAGGTTCCTAAAGAGACGAGTTAGAATCATGCCATAAGGTAGAATCTTGTCCTTTCGGTCTCTAAAGTAGGTCATCCTCATAGCAATGAAGTAAGCAAGGTTGAAACGTTGCCCATTCTCTACACAATACAACATTAAAGCAATAATTACTTGAGTGTGATCCCTATTCCCTATGGTCAAGTAGATATTTTACCTAATAACTAGTTCACAAGGTCTAAGGTATCCAAGAAGCTCATTTGTTTTGATTTGGTTTAGTAATTTGTGAGTGGTGTTTCCTTGTTTGTCTACTTTCGAATGAATTATACGATGATGAATTAGGTTTGGAGGTCATCGATGGAGGGTATTTGGGAGTTGTAAGGTGGAACTTGCTCTAGTGTTTTCTCAAGTTCATCAAGACCCCAAGCATCGGAGTAAAGACAAATTCCTTCATTTGGAAGATGGGTGAGGTCGGCAAATTTAGCAAGGGAAATGTTGAAATGAAAGTTGTTGATAACAAACTTAATAGAGATATGATTGTCGGAAGGGCCTCAATCTAGTTGAAGAGTTTTGTAAAACTCAAAGATGAACCTAGGACAAATTTGCTCATTTAGATTGAGCAAGCCATCAAAACCTATGTTGGTAAACCTAGCCACCGAGTCATCACTAAGGTCGCTATAAAAAGATTAGTCAATGGTTCTCCCTTCATGAACATACCTATTCTCTAAAGCCCTATAGATATCTCTAAGTTGATCGAACATATTGGGATCATTATAGATTTTTTAAGCATAGGCACGCATTTTCTTGTAGTCTTTTTTATATTCACTTGACATTTTGGTACCTATGTAGTTAATAGTGATTTCAATAAGAAATTATGATAAATGAAATATTATGCAATTTGCTATGTGTGTGTCTATATGGACATGATGTGGGTGTGTGGTTTTTCTTGACTCAATTAAAATAATACTAATACTAGTAATAAGCAAACCTTAGTACACAACCTTTGTTTGTTATATCTCTAGTCGAACGAAACAAAAAAGCTTATGGATTAAGCACTTTGCAAAATCATTCGTGAGACATGATGCATGCTATAAAATGTTTTTACGTTGTATTAACAATGTAGTCAATCAACACATGGTTTTGAAAACATTCCTAAACGTGATTTTTGATCGAACGTATAATTTGGGGTTTTGTTCAAAAATTAATTTTTGGCGAATCACTTCAATTATGCATTCTAAACATCTACGAATCATAATAGTTATACATTGTCATATCTAGTGTTAATTACACAAAAATAACAAGAAAAAACAAAATCCCCAAATTATGTGATTTGATTAAAATCAAAACCCTAGACACGAAATTAAATAAAAAATAGGATGAAATCACTTACAATAGCTGTTATAGATTGATGTATTTTTGATGATCTTATAGATTAATTGCTCCAATTGCCATGATTTTTTATTAAGGTTTGAGGGTTTTCGAGTGTATGTTCGTCGGAGTGTTTGGATAAAGGGTTATGTGGTCCTAATTTGTTTAAAACTGCATTGTTACCCGCTTTTCTCAGACACACGGATCTACCTAAATAGGGACGGATCTCTCTATTGTGGATTCGTTGATTCGTGAGATTTTGCGTCTAAAATCCTTAGATAAAGACTCCCAAGGACTTGCCTAACTACTCTTTGTCATTTCTGATTTGTTTTTTTCTTTAGGGGTGGAGGTTTACGGATGTGTTGAGGTCTCTCATCAGGTCGAATAGTTCGGTGTGATCATCTGAATCAAGGGGGTCCGTCGCATCCCATTTGGGGTGTTTTTTAAGATACGTCGCGCGTGTTCAAGCAAATGTTTTCTCCACTTTGACTTAGCACTAAAATTGGTCTTTGTAGTCTTGATATTGTTAGAAATTAAAAAAGTGTCGGTCACTAGATCGTAGTTATGTATTTAGTCATTTTCGGGTATGTACATTGATAGATTTGTAATATCCCACATTTTCTCACAGGGTAAACAAAGAAGGCTTCCCACACCTATATATAGAAGGTTAAGGGAGGGACGTGGGGTGGTGATTTTCATTCTCTCTAATCTAATCTTCTTTCATTGCTATATTCTCTCTATCTCTATTTAGGATATCACCCTCCCCCCCCCCCTTTATTTCTCTCTCTCTCTCTCTCTCTCTCTCTCTCTCTCTCTCTTTGTGCTGACAGTAAAAAATTCAAGTTAGCAACCGTTAGTGTAGTGTACCATTCATGTCATATTTCATTTGCATTGATTTCATTTTTAGATTATTTGGGCATTTTATGCATAACTTTTTATTTTAGGAACCTAGTATGGAAATGTACCTTTTACGTACGATCTTAGGAAAATGTCGTTAGCTCAAAGATATGCTCAAAGGTCATTAAAATGATGTCAATAATCATTATAAATATTAGTCATTCATTTCTATGAACTTAGGTTACTTCATTCATTATAACTTGCAAGTTTCCTGGTAAACCCGATATCGCGCGTAAACCTTACGTTTTATGCTTACACTAAAATATTAACCAAACGAACACACAATATAACTAAATCTCATGAGATAAAATATTCTTAAGTCATATTACACATATTTAAAATCTACTTACACTTTACATTTTTATACATAACTTATACATTTAACAAAACTATACACTTATATTTAAACTATACACACAAAAAATTACCAAAATAATAAAAGTAAAAAATTGTCCCCCTCCTTGTAGCCGTCAACCTCCCCCTAGGGACCCATAAAACTCATTTTTCACATTCAATCTCCTTATACTCCCCTATGCATGCCATCATTTTGCTTCAATATTCACTTAACCCTTCACACACTTCTCTCTCTCTCTCTCTCTCTCTCTCTCTCTCTCTCTCTCTCTCTCTCACACACACACACATTAAAAACACATATTTCTCCTCCTTGCTCCCAAAAAATCAGCCACCATAAGACCATCACAATCCACCACTCAAACTCTTGATTAAACACAAGAACAACACTAAAAATGCTTGTTTTATCACCCTTAACAAGCTTTTTGGTTCGTTTTTCATTCAAGGCTTCGTCTTGGTGTGGTGAATCATCTCAGCCCCATCTCGCTCTTATCATTTTTGTGGTACCCTTAAAGGTAATACAAGGGTACAAGACGGCTTGTGTCTATCTTGTACCCGAAAAGGGCCTTTTAGGGCTTAAAAATGAGCCATGCTCCTTTTATCTTTGTTTTAATCTATAAATATATAAGCTACTGTAAACAAGATGTTAAAGCACTCTAGAAAAGATGGTAAAATAATTATAAGTCGGTTTGGGTGATTTCGAGGTCCATATGATAAAACTAGTGATAAAAATACGCCAAAACTAAGATTTTATGTTAAATAGCAGATTGATTCAAACATGCAATAAGTTGATATTTTTTTTTAAATAACTACTAGTTTTGACACTTAAAAAATGTCCTTGAGATGATGGTAAAATGATTATAAAATTTATATAAGTGATTTTATGATTTGAATAAAAAAAACTAGTGGTAATATGAAACATAAAATCATGATGATAAGCTAGATCGGGTATAAATTTTTATATATAAGAGTCAAATTGTTTCAAGGTACCTAATGAGATTTTTGGATATTGTAACATGTATAAAGATGTCATAAATAAATACTCGGGCAAGTCTTGGTCGGTTTAGTGTTAAGGCTTGATGCGGTCGTTGTAAACCACAAAAGTTTTACAACTCTATAGGCAGAGTACCTAATCATTACAGTGTAATATAAGCAAGACTCGGGGCTTGTTATCGTTCTCTAGGAGAATAGGTTGGGAAGGCTTAAACTAAATCTAATAAAAGTCTAAGGGGTTGAGAGAAGATTAACTTTATATTTTTATTTTTTTTAAAAGCAACTAAAATTCTGGTTTGAGAGGTTCGTTGATTTTAACTAATTAAATTACTAATTATAAGTCTAAGCTGCTTTGGTGAAAACTCTATGGGTAAACGAACATATTTACTTAATCATGCACTAATCCTCAATTTGCTTCTCCTAATCCTATTGCCTTGTTGCACTCATGATGGTCTGTGTAAGTATTTCATGAGGTATTAGCCAATTACAAGAAATGTCGTCTACGTAATATTCTGCTAGGGCAACACACAAGTAAGGTAGTATGAAGACTATTACAATGCCCCTAAGAGTATATTAAATGCATTAAAACACTTAAGAGGGATCAACCATATTAGGGGTAAGGTAGTATGAAGACTGTTACCGATGATATCCTTTTTACACACTCGCGTTTTCCTAGATTTCTAAGCCAACTTAATGACTAGTTTTCGAAAGCCTAACGCGCACATCCATTACAAGAAGCAATATTAAAAGGATCTACAAACTAAATTTCATGCAATCATAAATAAATACTAATGAATCTAGCCTAACATATTATAAGGAAGTGAAGAACATAAACCAATCAAACAACACATAGACATGTTGAATGGTAAAAGATAAAGGATCTCACTCGATTAAAACATATGTTTAAGGCAGATACAAGAGGGTTTTGACACCCAAAAATCGGCCTGAAGAGTATCTGAATTCGTCTTCTAAAGTGAGGGTTCAAATCCTAAAAGTTACACACTAAAAACCCTAAATTGCAGGGGTATACATAGGAAAATAAGCCAACTTTCCAGACGCCGTCACTCTGTTGAATCTTCTAGGGTTTCTTTTGAGGTGTCTACGTTCAAACGCATTCTTGAGAAATCCAGACGCCATCTCTTGCACATCCTGACGTCGTCGCAAGAGTTTGTGAAGCCGTCTCCAGACACTATACGCATATTCTTCATGAGAGTTAGTGTAGAGTCGTAGTCTTGTTTGTTTCTTCTCCAATTGAGCCCAAGTTACATGTATTTCCTCCAAAATCCATCTAAATGCTAAAAACATAAAAACAAACGTTTAAGTATGTAATTTGGGCATAATTTCATGATTTAGGGGGTTAAATGACCCATAAAAAGCGTATAAATTGACACCTCATCAAATACCCCTACCCTTGGGATTTGCTTGTCCTCAAGCAAATGAGACTTTCTACCTAGACAATAGCGATATAGGGGCATTTAACCTACTCTTTAAAAGCATTTTACGACACAACCTTCTAGACCTCGTAATTAAAAGCACGAAATTCATATACTAGCACCTTACATAAGTGTTTGGGATTCTCTCTTTCTCTCGGGTGTATAATAAATTATAACAATATGGAAACGACTCATTACATTTCGTAGCATACAAAATACCATAGGCTTGGTAAAGGATTCAAACCCTCACCGCTAGACGCAAGTATTAGAAATTACTATCAAAGAGGTATTTAAGGGTTGTGGGGTGTAGCTGTAAGATAATTGTTGATTGACCTCATTTTACCACATATATAAATATAAATAAATATATAAATATATATAACAAATAGGATAATATCAATGATAGTAGTATAGTAAACCGGAAGTATCGGTTTCTCACTTCGTTATCCACAAAGTTTAAAACCGGACCCGGGTCGTTCTTCCCGACGAGGCGTGAATGGAAAATCGAGTCGAGGTTTGGGGATCATGCTTGAATAGTCAAATATTGGATTTGAATCCTAATTCTACTTAATAAAATGCAAAAACGAATAAATAAAACCTAAAAACGAAAGCTAGAAAGGATTTAAACTTAAAAAATGAAAACGGGAACGTAAAAACGCGACTTAAAAACCTAAATTATCGAATTTTAAACCTAAAGTAATTTTTTTACTTATAATAAGCTATAAGTGACTAAAAAGAAAGAATAAAAAAACTAGAACGAAAACGGAGTTAAATTAAGTTCAAAAACGCGAAAACGAAAACCGGGCCTGAAACCCGTGCTTTAAAAATTAAAATTTTGCAAAAATGACCCTACGAAAGTTTTTCTATTTTTCCTAAGTGCAAAATGATAAAATAAAATTTTTAAAAAAAGAAAAATATTTTTTTGATTTTTATTTAATTATTATAATTAAAAAACAGTTTAAAAGAAAATAAATGATAAAAAATATTAATTGATTATGAAAAATTTAGGGAAAATGAATTAAGCTGTAAAGGTTCTAAGAAAAATTCAAAACTGAAAATTCAGCTTATAAATAAGTTGTTATTAAGCTTAAAGAAGCTGATAGCAAATTGGGCTGTTTGGGCTTAAATATATAATGGAAACAAACTAGATTGGATGAGCTATTGGAGCACACTTGGTAAACACGTATACAAAGGGGAGGTCACAGGTTCGACCCCTGTGCCTCCCTTTTTTGAAAAACATTTTTTTAAATCTTTTTACAAAAACTTAAAGAGGACATAAAAATAAGCAATTAACTTAACAAATACTTTTTATGAAACTAACTAAAAAGCTAGGAAATAAGCACTTAAAAGAAGGCAGATTGCAATTTTTTTACTAAAACTAGTATGCTAACTGCTAGGCTAGTTTTATGCACAATAAGCTAAGGAAAAAGATAACTGAGCTAGAACAGCTAAACACCTAAGCCTAATAAGCTAATGCAATCAAGAAATAAGCAAAAAACTAAGACAGATAAGCTAGGAAAGCACAAATAAGCAATGGTCTAAAATGCATACAAAACAGCTAGGGGACCACTTTGGGGCTCAAATTGAAGCACTCAAAAGTTGACTTAAGGACTGGGGCTTATACCTTTGGAAAGCACAGC
>BQNB010102958.1:0-24132 GCA_026074375.1 Tanacetum coccineum | reverse complement strand
CTTTATATTTTATTTGTAACGAGATAGTTGACATGACTTTTTAAAGGAGATAAATAGTAAAATTACCATTGTTATTTCCCCAAACATTCACGCGCCTGTCACAATGAATGCTAAGGTGGATTCGTATGCAATGTCTATGTATGGTTTCATGCTCTTTACGATAATTAGAATTCAGTGAAGTGACATCGTTTTCTTCATAATTTTGGGTCGGTAATCATAATTTAAGTAACATGTGACATGTTTTGTGGAGTATGAGGTTAGGCTTTGAAAGGTTGTATAAAATCACACACTGAACGCTGATAGGCTTAACATCACACTGAACGCTGATCGGTTCAGCACCACCTCTGAACCAGCCCACTCAATAGCAATCTGACAGTTCCTAACTGCAAATCCGACCCACTTTCTGTGCATTGTTTTACTTTTCATCAATGTTTTAAACATTACATGATGCATACATTATAGTGCTAATTATCAGGAAAGTCATTCTACTTCTAATTAGATTCTGAAAAGGAGGTGCTTGGAATTACTTGCCTCTTTTGATTGTGATCTATGGCTTCTTAATATCGAGAAATATGTTACCCGTTACTTATTTCTCTTTTTATACATCAGAAAGTTGGTTTAAAAGCTTCTGAAGTGAGATGTTTCTTGGAGCAGACTTGATATTTATATCAGGTTTGTTTATGCCAAACGCTCTTTTTTTCCTTTGACAGGTTTCGTGCACATATTTTGTTGCATTTGAAGAAGTGTTACTGGACGTGGCAGCGTTAGCAGTCAGCCCAGTTGTGCATCTACAGGTATTATTAGTCGTTCCGTATTTGGCAAGCATCGTTTGGTTGCTGCAGCAGGAACGTTTGGTGCTCACTTTAATGCTGCAGATTTCAGCAATGTATATGTGGTTTTTCGGTCATGAATGTAAGATGTGTTGATCTGTAATCAGTGCCACACGAGGCGCATTATGCGCCAAACATTTACATTACCATTGATATTGACCATCAAGTAGATTAGCAGATGTTGAGATGCCTAGCTGACTGATTAACTTAGTAGTAATGCTACGACATTTAATTATAACACATGGTGTTTGGATGGCACATGATATCTTATGATATTGATTTAAACATGCTTGGCCTATATATAAAGATAGACGAAATGGAAACAACTGTTTTTGAATAATGATTTCTATGTTATGCTTCGCAACTGAGGACAAAGAACCTGGCAATATCATAGCATATCATGTGCCCTCTACCATGTGTTGGAGCTTTATCTAATCAGTGGGCAAACACATTGATGGCAACGTAATTTATCTGAGACTGGAGCTTTATCTAATCAATTTCTGTTAAAAACATGCAGGAAATACTGAGTCACTTCCAACAACGGACCCTTTTTAGTCGTTAGGTACTTTGAAAATCGAGCACAAGTTGTTTGTTATTGTTAGTCTTTACGCGAAAGGGTGCTGGAAAATGGGTACGTCATGGGAAGATGTTGTGCTTATTGAGGAAATGTAAAAGGAGCGCAAAAATGGAAAGTGACAGTTGTAACTGACCTGCTAAGGAAGGGTTTGGTATGTGATTTGTTGATGATTTGTTCTTGATTTTGACTTTGTCCTAAACACTTGGAGGTTAGTTTATAAGTTGATAATAAGTTTTCTTTTGTTATTGTGATATTGTTTCTGTATCTTTTTTTAGATTACGTTATAGTTGATCTTTAATGGAATATTTACATAGGTATCTGATGTTAGTTTTTTTGTTAGGGTCATTCATCAGTTTGAGGTTGTTCCTTCAAGCCAAAATGTTGCGAACGTAGCAATTTTGCTGTCAAATGATATTTGAAGTGCGGTTACTAATGATGTATCATCAGATCTAATTACCCATTGGCATTTGAAATTTATAAATTGATAGCTTTGGATGGTGGCAAATATGGGCAGAAATTTAGGTGAAAAGGGATCCATAATCCAAGGTACATGAATAAAGTTCTTTACTTAGAAATAGGAGAGAATGCTAGCCCCCCAAAGCTATCTTAGATGTTTGTCAGAACAAACACTCCAGAACACAGAGGTTGTAACAGCCTGTGGTCTTCACTATGCATCACCATCTGCATACACGTTTTTTCACAACATTGTTCTACGACTCACATTAGTCTACCATTTTAGGGAGACATAATCCTATGCAACATAATTACTTATTTCCCGGTAAAATAGTACTTTTTATACTTAGGGGGTGTTTGGGATTGTGCTTTAAGTTATTAATATTCATGTTTGGGTTAAACAATGGTTAGGCTGATTGATTTCTACTTAAGCCCAAAAATAATCTTTAAACTGGACTTTGTAGCCTATTTCAGCTCATAAGCTTATAAGCTCATCTGATAAGGTAAAACAAACACCCTTTAAAAAAAATTGATAGTACCAAATGCAGTTTGCTATTGAACCGATATCAAACAAAGCCCATACATAAAACTGCCATAACAGACCTGAGTTGGATGAAATTATTCAAATCATGCGTTTTCTTTAAGAGTTGTGGGGTGTGGATATCACTAGATAGAGCATATAGGAAGCGATCCTCTTTTATTTTGTACCTTGGATTAGGATCCCTTTCACTAATTTCTGCCCTTGGCCTTGGATGTTGATGTCTTAATTTGCACCTTTTATTTTCATGCTCATCAAGACTTCACATTTTAGGAAATTGGCATGATGATTTATCAACTTCATGACCATCTTATAAAACTGCAGGAGACGGGATCAGGACTTGGTGAACATCCATTTAAAGGTCCTAAATCCGATACAAGAGTTACTGAAGCTGTAAATTCAACACCTCCAACAGTTATGGACTCTGAATACATTGTGACTTATAAGACTTTTAACTTGCAGGAAATTATACAACTACTTTTTATATTCTCTTTATTAGTTTGATATCTCTTTGTTCAGTAGTTTGGTAGTATCTTACCTTTACTCTCATTTTAGTGTATGCAGAGTGTGAGCTCTTAAGTTGCATAGCTTCCTTGTAGCCCAGCACATGGATTTCTCACCTTTACATGCTGGCCTCTACCATTCTTCTAAAACAATGACTTTTCAACCAACTATACAACCCCCACTCGCGTACCATGCTGAAGTTGTATGCAGTGAAACACGTATCGAGGAAAAGATTTACTAAAGATAAGTGTCCTGAAGATTGATTGATGTTCATGATGAGGAAAAGATTACTAACACCACTCCTTGCAGGTAACTAATACAATTTCCAAATTTATATATTTCACGGTTGCACGATTGATCTTATTAAGACCTATGCTTTAGTCTAAAATGCGTAGCGGATTAAGTAACGGACCAAAGCGATAATCCTCCCACAAAAGTTGGGTGTCTTTTGAATAAATTAATGTACTTGATCTTTTGTATTAAAGCTAAACTTTAGGTAGCTTTAAAATTTGTTTGCTCTGCACTATGTTTTTCAAAAGTTTCCTATATTAGTTGCTATTATTTATTTGACATCTTAGAGATACAACACAGCTCGAATCGACCTGTTAACCGAAAAGAGGGACGATTGACTCTTTTTGAGCTATATTTTAGTTACTATTCTGATGAGTAAAAAAATGAACGATTTAAAAGTTTCTATCTTGCACTGACAAAGAACTGCACCAAATGTGTACTTTTACGTTGAATTTGTTACTATAATACTGTTCAATGCTATATTTGGACCTGAATTTGTTATCATGTCGAATAAACTACATGCATACTTTTGTATAAATCTTAACCTAACACAAATGTGTTTAGACATTAGTAAAAAAACTCCCTTCTGCCTTTAGCATTAATATAAATTTATCACATTAGTAAATGCTTCACACGGGTATTTGATGAAAGTGACAAGTTGGAAACAAGTCCTATCTCTTTTGTTTGTCCTCTAAGGGACTACTAAATAATCTCATACTCATATTCAATGTATGTTGTTACCTACTCACAGGCTCACAGCTAATCAAAGTCACCAGGCGAAACAGTCCAACAATGACAAGGAGACAAACTACTTGAGAAGATGGACATCATGCGGATGAAAACAAAAGCATATACGCCATTGGATGATGTTTGATCTCCTGTTTTGATGTTTGTATGAGGAACCAAAGCATGCTATTTATTACAAGTGTTTAGGGTCTAAAACAAAAATAATATAAAGATAAAAGAATAAAAGAAAAAGGGTTTGTAGATTTCAGTTCTTACTTTACAGCTTCATTTGTTCCAAATATATGCACCCGTGCATAAATATTGGCACTTTTTATGAGATTTAATCTCATTCGCTGTTGGACCATAATGTTTTTTCAAAAAAGAAAGCAACTTTAATACCGGGTGTGCATCAACTTTGACTTCCATGGGTTTGTGCATGTCATGGTCTATGTTATAAGTTGTTAAAAGAAATGTATATGGATGTGCAAAATATAGCCACCGTAGGCTCATTAAGTTTTACGATATAATAAAAAACGTTTTATACAAAATGCGCGCGGGCTTCAAAAACTTGATATAATAAAAAACGTTTTATATAAAACGCGCGCGGGCTTCAAAAACTTGTTTCAAACAGGGACAGTGATAAGGAGTGTAGACACACTTTGTATCTTTTTCAGAGTAATTTTTGTGTGATGCTATACTTCTTTTTTAGTCTTTGTATCTTCAATTTTATGTCCGGAGTTTACGAGGGGAGAATTGTCAATTAGCCTGTTTGCGAATTAATAGAACAAAATAGTTTTTTTTATTATTATTTGCTTTTTATATTTTATGTCTTTTACTACTTTTAACTAGTTAAATTTTATTTTTTTCCCTACTTAATGTTTTACAGTTTTATAATAAAAAACAAAAATTATAAAAATATAAAAGAATGAACAAAATTAGAAGAAGTATTACTTGTAGTTTAGGGGTACTAATATCCAATCCCTTGTTTTATATACTATGCACGATGTTGGTCGTGCTTTAGATTGTCGAAATGATTTCTTGGTGGTGCTTTAGATTGTCGAAATGATTTCTTGTCAATGAGCTTTTGTCAATGAGCTTTTGGATGTGAGTAAGCGGATATAATGCATTGCCTTTTTGTGTATGCAAATAGTCGTAGAATACTGAGCTCGAAGTCAAAGTTTAACCCCATATATCGTTAAATGGTTTGAAAATGTTATTTTCATGTGTCAAAGTCATTTGTTATGGTTTTGTATTGTAGTGTATGCAAACGGATCAAAAGATGTTTGTAAAATGGGTCAAAACGGGTGTTTGGCATAACCCCGTAAAGTACGTTTTCGCAGGTCATTATGACCAAATGTGTATTTGATATTGAAATATATGTTTTGTTAATGATTTTCTAGAAATTTTTATGTCGTGTCGGGATGTGGAAGTTTAGTTTTTGATCGTTTTAGTCAAGTATGAAAACGGGACAGCAAATTATGCAGAAAATGGGTCAATTTGGGAAATTCGTATAAAATCAACCGTAAGTCCCTAAGAGTCGTGCCACTTATAGTTGGATAGGCAATTGAGTATACTTTCTAATACTTTCAAGGTTTAGTTTGTAACAGAAGTATAAAAGAATACTGGATTAGTAACAGAAGGTCAATTTTGGTAAAGTTGTCGTGTAAAGAAAAATATTTCGAGTCGAAAAAGGGGCGTTTCAATCGTAACAACATTCGACTACACAAAGCCAAAAAAATCGGCAAACATGAACTAATATCAAAATGCAACTGTTTTATTGGCTCGTGTCTTAGGCATATTAGGATTCAACTTACACACAACATATAAAATCAACACTCAAAACGACATATTAAGGTTTAAAAGGTCATCGCAAATCACTTACAACAACAGACCACACAAAGCAAAAAAAAAAATCATGCGTGAACTAATATGAAACTGCAAATATTTTATTGGCTCATATCTTAGACATATTAGGGTTAACTAACTCCGAACACCTAAAAAATCACCACTTTATTAATCCAAAAACAGCAAACATATACCACGAATCTATTTTTTTTTTAGAACGACAACTTTATTAAAAACCACTAGCAAGAAGCTAGAAAATTACAAGGAAATTAAATAAGGATGCTGAATCCAGCTATCCCAACGAAAAGTACATTTACTTCTAGCACTACACCAGTTAAACGAGCGCAAAACTATATCATCGAAAAGAACATCTTTCCGAGGCTTTTTTGCAGCGAACAATAACTGGTTTCTGAAGATCCATATGCTCCACCACATAACATAAAAAACACCTTCTAACACTCCTTTAGAATTGGCTGACAACCGAATCGAGTTAAACCAAACGAACCAAGAGTGATATGAATCAAAAGGGATCCACGCTTGATTCCACCATCTACAAACTAACCGGGTGACGCCTACAGCCATGTCACATCGAAACAGAATGTGGTTCGAATCTTCCTGATCAGTGCAACCAATTGGGCAAGAAATCGGAGACACTAAAACGCCCCTATGAACCAGATTTACACGCGTTGGCAAACGATCCAAGGAGACTTTCCAAGCAAAAATATTAATTTTGATCGGAATGGACCTAACCCACCTTGTAGGGGAATCTGATTTCGGAAGAAAAGTTTCGTCAAGAAGGTTACGGACATCTTTAACGCGAAAGACACCATCCCCGTTCATATCCCAAACCCATCTATCTTCAGAATTTGAAACAGAAACCGATCCAAGAATATCATTTAATTGCGCAAGTTGAGAAGCTTCCACTCCTCCTCTGACCATACGGCGAAAAGACGAAGCAACAGGAACTTTCAGCTTGATATCCACATAACAATCTTTATCAACTTCCAGCGCATACAGACGCGGAAACTTATGGCAGAAACAATCATCACCAATCCACAAATCTGTCCAAAATCTTGTGCACCTGCCATTTCCAATCTTTATTTTACAATGGGATAAAAAATCAATACCTTGATCTTTGAGCACTTTTACTTCTTTAACAATAGAACACCAATTAGAAGGATAGGTAGCCAAGAGATCCTTCCAATTCGAGCCGTGACAAGCATGAATAAATCGAGACCAAAGAGAATTCTCACGAGATATAAACCGCCACACCCACTTTAATAAAAGCGCCCTATTTAGAGCGTAAAAACTAGAAACGCCTAAACCTCCATGCTTCCTTGGCGCGAGCACCTTAGCCCATTTCACCCACGCTATCTTCCTATCATTATCCTTGCTACCATTGAAAAAATCCCTTCGAATAGCCTCCATTGAGCTCAAAACAGCCTTGGGAACCTTATATAGCGACATATTATAAATAGGAGTAGATCCAAGAACCGACTTAAGAAGAGTAAGCCGGCCCCCAATAGAAAGGGTCTTAAGCTTCCATTTAGATAATCTAGTCTTGAGCTTATTAATAGACTCATCCCATGCTTTTATCAAAGAATTATTCCCACCGACGTTAATACCTAAATATTTGAAGGGCATTTTCATAACCGAACAACCCAACGAATTAGCAGCCTCAAGAACTTGGGAAGAAGGAACACCCACTCCAAGCAGATTGCTTTTTCTAATGTTAATAGATAAACCGGACAACAAGGAAAAACAGTGAAGCGTGTGCATGATACCTCTAATATTAGTTTGAGACCATTCGCCAATAAAAACCGCGTCATCCGCATAAAATAGGTGAGAAATCATGGTCGAAGCATCTATCCTCACTCCGGTGAAAATTCCAGCATCTATAACACGCGAGAACGAAAGATGTAAGGATTCCATAATAAGAATGAATAAGTAAGGGGCCAAAGGGTCCCCTTGCTTCAGCCCGCGATGAAACTGAAACTCCGACGTCGGACTTCCATTAACAAGAATAGATGCCATACTCGAAGAAAGGCAACCTTTAATCCACGACCGCCATTTGACACCAAACCCAAAAGAATGAAGAACATCCTCTAGGTAATCCCAACGAATAGAATCATAAGCTTTCGCAAAGTCCACTTTAAACACCATCGCACTTTGTTTTTTGAAATGACACCGAGCAAGCAAATCATTTAGAATAAAAGGACCATCAAGGATTTGCCGATTAGGGAGAAAAGCCGACTGGACATCCGAGATCAGATCGGATATAACAAAAGAGAGCCGATTCTGAAGGATCTTCGTAATGACTTTATACACACTGCCAATTAGACTGATTGGTCGAAAGTCACTCACCAATTTCGGGTCTAAAGATTTCGGGATAAGGGCAATAAACGAGGAGTTACACCCAACCGAAAAGGAGTCATGATTAAAAAACCATTCAACAGCCAAGCAAAAATCGGTCCCCACAATATGCCAATATTTGCGGAAGAATTCAAAAGTGAAACCATCCGGCCCAGGAGATTTGTTTTCTCCACATCCCCAAACGGCATTACGAATTTCCTCTTTTGAAATTGGAATCTCTAACTCCGCCACCTGTTCGGATGAGAGACGATTAGGAAAAGAGAAGTTCAGCTTACCATGACAAATTCCGGGGTCTTGAAATCTGGCTGCAAAATGATCACGGAATTCTTTCTTCACCCGACTAGGCTCGTCCACCCAAACACCGTCAACCATAATGCCTTTGACCGTAAGATTTGCCCGCTTTCTATTTACTATACCGTGAAAAAACTTGGAGTTCTCGTCTCCCTCCACCGCCCACTGAATTTTAGCCTTTTGAATATAATCCCGAGTATCAGCAGCCTTAGCATCAAGAAGAAGGTTCATATAATTCGTACGGGCTAGAAGAATATCATCATTAACACCACCTTTATCCAAAATAGAATCGATATCAGATAACTTATCTTTCAAATCCTTGACCCGTCCCCCTCGTTTCTTCTTCTGATCTACAACGAACACACGAATTTGTTTCTTCAAAATTTGTAACTTTTTTTTAAAACGGATCATATCATTACTGTCATTAAGGCTGGTCGAATTCCAAACGTGTGACACCATCTGATCAAAACCCTGAAAAGAGAACCAAGAGTGATATAGGCGGAACGGGGTAGCTCCATAATTCCAGTAATTACCTCACGGAGCAAGATAGGACGATGATCCGAGAGATGCCGATCTAAACACACCGCCGAAATATGAGGGAATGAAGAAATTAACCCATCCGTCACTAGGAAACGGTCCAATTTACTCATCTTTGAAGCCGAAGGATGTGACCAAGTGAAAGAAAACCCCTCTAATTGGAGGTCAACTAAACCCGCATTAGAGATAAAGTTATTGAACACACGTGCACCGTGCGCATTGAATGTAGATCCCCAACGCTCCTCCTTCCTCCTAACTTCATTAAAGTCTCCCATAATAATGCTCTCGCCGTTCCTAACGTTTTACAGTAAATCTAAATCAGACCACAAACGTCACGTTTATAAGAATCAGCTATAGAGGGGCGTAAACAGAAAATAACATTACCTTCATCTTGTAGGAATCCACGTCCCGAAAACAAGCAATGAAATATGCCGAAATAGTATGATGCTCTTTACACAACACCATGATTATTCCCATGCACACCCAAATTTCCTGTGAATTACCAAGCGCCTCACTATAAATGAATTCAAGTTAAGGAATTTCCCACAATAAAATTTAAACAATCCAGATTATTATTGTTTTCCGCCTTAGTCTCTGAAAGAGACAAGAATAGGAGACTTTATGCTAAATGTTCTAACTCCCCTTCCCAATCCTTTTGGCTTGACCTATGGCCTTGGATATTAAAGGATAAACAATTCAATCGGCACACCTTATTATCTCCTTGTGAACCAATAATTTTCTCCATATCTTTATTGCATCCTTCCATCGAAAAGCCCATAGTTTGTCCAACCGTAATCATCTCTTCTAATAACTCCAAGATGGAACCACCCTCTCTATTCTTGACAACATTCTGATAACCCTCCGCATGAAGTTCTTCATTTATTTTTTGCGAACTCTCCATAATTCGAGAACTACAACCTGAAGATTTACATGGGGAATGAACAGTATCCATATTCAAGTGCTGCTCGTCTTCTTTAGGCGATTCAATATTAGGAGTGAATCCAGGAGGAAATGGAATACTTGTATCCGAAACAATTGTTTCTGCTACCTTTTTTTTCTTGTTTAGTATATCATATATCTTAAAAGGATCTTCTGAATTCCCCTTTGCACCAGAATTAATGACAGATTCATTAGACGTCCCCTCTTTCTCCTTGTTATCTCCAAAATGAGTGTCCGAAACAACTTCATCATCACTTTCCTCTTCCAAATTAACCTGTTCACTAGATTCAAACTGATTAATTCCTTCATCCTTGGCCGACTCATCATCAGAACTATAAGCCGTCTCTAGAACATCAGAGAAAGAAGGAGACCAAGTGAATAATTCTTTAGCACGAACAACAAAAACCTTTCCTTTAACTATAATCTTAAATTTCTCAAGTATATTTTCTTCCTGTTTGGTCTTGATACATATGCGTTTGCGGGCGAAAAAATCATCTTTACCTTCTTCCAAGTCTAAGACCTCACCCCATTTAGCTCCTATTTTGAGAAAAGTATTTCGAGTCCAAGCATGAAGAGGGATCCCTTCAATATCAATCCAAACGATCCTTTCACGAGAAACGAAGTCAGATTGGGCATTCGACAAGCACTTAAACCACGAAGCCACACCAATATGCTTTAATAAATTGTCTTTAGCAGTAGAAGAAGGTAATTCTATTAGGACCCACAACCCCCCAAGATAAGCAATCTTCACGTTTGAAAACCCCTCATTAGACAATAATATATGCAATTTGTTAATTGAGGAAAATTGCTTAATCTCCCCCATAACATCTCCCCCATAACATGAGTCCCAAGATCACGTGTCACAACACAAGTATCATCCAACACCAATGCTGGTGAAACAGAAAAAAGGGGGATTCGAAACACCTTTTACAACCGAAATATACGAAGGCGTTGCATTTGAAGGCCTGAAATTAGGTGATACCCACGGATTTTGAGCAGACTTAGGGGGTACCCGCGAATTTTGAACATGAGGCCGATCAAAACGAACCACATTAGCATGAAGATGCCATCGACCTATCCACAAAGTACAAAGGTTTCCAACAAGCCTATCAACGTTTTGCACCTTAATAAACCGAGCAAAAGCAAATCGTTTCCCCACTTTAAAACGGAGATTAGGAATAAAAACATCCACCACAGATCCATAAGCTTGACACAATTTCCACAAGTCCGAAGAGGTGGTATGATCCGGAAAATTTGTGATGAAAATGGATTTCGAGATGGATCGAACATGATCTTCATTGCTTCGGTTCCTTCCAGCCATGAATACAGAACCAATACAATATTTTGGATTGAATGAAGATCTAAAACTCCAATCTATTAACCTAATAACAACAAAGAAATAAAAAAATTACCTGAACACCATAAGCTCACGAATTAATAAAACTCCAATCAAACTTCTATCTCGCTCTCCAAACCACTATAGGCTTACAAATTAACCAACATCACTGTGTATATATTTAGAGATAAACCCAGAAAAGACGCATGCTTCGGTCTAGTTTGTAACAAAGAGATCGGTTGTAACGGACCCCAAAATTAGAGAGAACAACTAATAAACAATAAGATCTTGATTGATAGACCAGTGTGTGTAAATGAAGGTGTAATTAGTGTGTATGTTTAGAGAGAGAATTTCTTAACCTTTTCTCAATTGATATTGATACAAATGAGTCGGTATGGAGGATTACATCATTATGGTGGTCATTTGACCTTATTTATACTTAGAGATGTAACTAAATATACTATAAATATAATAGTAGTCCCTACACTATTTCCTTTTAAGCACATTGATCCTAATCTATTCATTTCCTATTATTACATCAACAATGTGGAATTTATTTTTAATTCCAACAATCTCCCCTTATGTAATGATATGATAGATTTAGATCTCTTTCTTGTGTAGCTCAAAAATGCTAAGAATTCTTTGTGAAAGCCGAGGACGACCTTGTAGCATATCTTTCCATATAAAATTTTCTCCTCCTATATAATAGGATAGATTTTGATATCTTTTAAGGTATCAACTCTACTTTTGAACTCAAAATCAGCATTATCAAAAGCTAACTTGGTCTTCTTTTGCAACTTGATTCTTTAAATGCTTGTATGAAATCTTTGTTTTTGAACTTGATCTTGAATGTAGATTTCAATCACATAATGTTGACCCGATATCATATGAGTTGACCCGGTTTCTATCCTAGTTTTAGGAGCAACACCCTTCACCTTTACTTATAAGCCTCTCAATTTTCAACTCCAAACATTTTATTTGCTTATCATTCAATTCTTCTTCAACATTCATATTCTTGTCACTTTTGACATTGTTATCATTTGTCATTCATTCTTTTTCATTTAAAGCTTTATCCGCATTCAAAATATGTTAATTTTCACCACAAACTCCATCACCTAGACCTAACTTTCCTAAATTAGAAGAAAGACTTTGGGGTAGATCAATTCCGGTTCTGGAAGATCATAGGAGTATTTTAGAGTAACTAAATCACACCGTGCAACTCAATCAACATACGCCAAGATAATTCCTTTAGAAACCATGATGAAAATCTAAAATCGTATCATGAGATTTTGATAAGATCAAGAAAATTCAGAACAAGCACTCTGTCTGTTTTCGTATGCGGTGGCATTTCTTTTCTTGCATACTTTTCTCTTTTTATTTTTATGTGATGTTCTTGCTTTTGAAGCACACGACATATACTTTCATTTTTTTAAGTATACGATTTCTCAATTCTCTTTTTCTATTTTTTTCTTACCAATCTCTCTTTCTATTTTCATCATTCTCACTAGCAACATATGAAGAAGAAATTTTTGATCTTTAAAAGTATTCAATCATTGTAAAGACACTCCCCCTTAACATATGCTGAGAAACATTTTAAACATAAAGCTAAAAACGCAAAAAAATACGAATATGTTAAGATAAAATGTAAACAATTTACCATTTCCTTAACTTTATGAAAACTTTTCATCAAAAATTGAATGGATACTTCCCCTCAAAAATACCATATCTTCTTTAAAATCTTAATAAGGGAGATCCTCTTTGCACTTTTAAGTCTATATTTCTTTAGACACTTTTCAAACAAAAATTACATCGATTTGAAGACCATGTTAAAATTGATTTTCTCTTTTAAGTACCACATTTTAAAAATCTGAATCGATTGTAACTCATCAGACTTGAGATCATTGACTTTTTAGACAACTTGATTTTATCTTTTAAATACCACATAAAGATTTTGAAAAATATTTATCAATGACTCAAGTCAAAGAAGACTTCTCTTCTTTTTCAAAGATAGCTGCACTGAAGCGTACACCTTCTTTTCTTTAAAGCACAGGTTATGTACGGAAATGTACACAAGCCATCAGTTTAAGCTCGGGTTTCATACTAAATATGTATGAAAGCCATTATAGAAACCAAAAATCTTTTTGTATTTTCTATAAAATTTGGTATAAAAGAAAATCTTTTTGAACTTTTTATCAAATTTTATATAAAAGAAAGTCTTTTTGTATTTTTTTTAAATTTTCTATATAAAAGAAAATCTTTTTGTCTTTTATAAAGGAAAATCTCTTTGTATTTTCTAAATTTTTTATAAAAGAAAATCTTAATGTATTTTCTAAAATTTATTAACAAAAGCATTTCGTGGTAAAGAATTTATGTTTCACGACTCATCATACCTAACTTCTCGACTAAAAATTTAAATCAATCTTCAGGCAGGGATTTCTTGAATAAATCCGCAAGTTGATATTCAGTACCAATGAAATCTAACTCTATCGTTTCTTTTTCAACATGATCCTTGATAAAATGATACCTCACATCAATGTGTTTGGTTCGAGTGTGTTGTACCGGATTGCACGAGATTGCAACCGCACTCTTTGAATCACAGTAAATCGGTACTTTGTTGAGCCATAGTCAGTCAATTGAGTACGCATCCACAAAACTTGAGCACAACATCCAGAAACATCAACATATTCGAATTCTGTTGTAGAAATAGACACGCAATTTTGCTTCTTTGACGACCAACACACCAACTTGTCACCTAAAAATTGAACACTGCCAAATGTACTTTTTTTAATCTAAGTGGCATCCTGGTCTGCGTCTAAATATGTAGTTAGATCAAAGCCGGAATCTTTCGGATACAAAAGGCCTAAATTAATAGTCCTTTTGAAATATCAAAAGATCCTTTTGACGGCTGACACATGATGTTCATTTAGGTTTGCCTGATATCTAGCACACATACATGATGCAAACTTATATATCTAGCCTACTAAAATAAAATTAAGATACATCAATGATCCAATCATGCTACGATAATCAGTATGATCAACGGGTTTTCCAACTAAATCAAGTTTGAGTTTAGCTTGTTCAACCATGGGAGTGGGAACCGTATCATAATTTTCTATTCTAAATCTTTTTAAAATATCAAGAATATATTTGGATTGATTTATGAAAATCCCATTTGAAAATTTATTTACTTGAAGCCTGAGAAAGAATTTCATTTCTCCCATCATACTCATTTTCAAAATGTTTTACCATTAAATCTAAAAATTTCGTGCTATATTTTAGATTCGTTAAGCCAAATATAATGTCATCAACATATACTTGAATTAGCATTATATATTTACCCTTATTTTTAATTAAAATAGTAGGATCAATTAAACCTTTTTGGAAACTGCTGTCGATCAAGAACTTTAAAAGAACATTGTACCATGCCCGAGGTGCTTGTTTCAAACCATACAGAGCTTTGTCGAGAGCATACACATGATCTGGATATTGTTTGCTGACAAAACCTGGAGGTTGACCAACATACACTTCCTCTTTAAGAATTCCATTGAGAAACTCCGTCTTTACATCCATTTGAAAGACCGTAAAATCCTTATGAGCAACATATGCAAGAAATAAGCGTATAGCCTCAATTCGAGCAACTGGAGCAAACGTCTCATCATAATCAATGCCTTCTTGTTGACAATATCCTTGAGCGACAAGCCTTGCTTTGTTTCGAATAGCCAAACTACTTTTATCTTTCTTATTCTTGAATATCCATTTGGTATTGATGATAGTCTTGCCTTTGGGTCGAGGAACTAATCTCTAAACTTTCAATCTTGCAAATTGATCGAGTTCTTCTTGCATTGCACTGACCCAATCAGCATCTTTCAAAGCATCAGCTATGTTAGCAGGCTCAATATTACTTAGCAAACATGAAAATAAACATGAATATGCTATTTGTCCTCTTGTACGAACACTTGACTTCGGATCACCAATTATTTTATGAAGTGGATGATCCTTAGTCCACTTTTTCTCATGTGGGTAAGGTTGATAGAAAGTATGAACATTGGAAGGATCATGGAACGTTGTACTTGCATCAAAGTAAGCATCTTCTAATTGTTCATTAAACACATTGTGTGATGTACTTGCTTCATTCACATTAGGAACATTTTCATTTGAAACCGATTAAGTATTTGTTGGAGGAACCATGACTTCTTTTGAACTTTGTTGAACGTCATCATTCAATAAAGATGAAGAAGGTTCCTCTTGAAATGTTTCAGAACTCTCAGGAAAAACTTCTTCTTCGTGCGAAGGAATTTCGTCGTTGGAAGTTTCAACATTCGTTGTTAGAGATTATGTTATCTTTGAAGCATCAAAATACTCATCGTAAAAATTGTGAAATAAATCTTCTAAATCTTTCTTCGAAGTTTGATGTGTTGTAGTAAGGTGTGTGAATTTATGATTTTAAGTTTTAAATTTATATTTTCCGACTTTACCAAAAATAACACTTTAACGGGCAGTGTACCCGGTCAGATAGGAGTTTCGTGGTAAGTATGGTGTCGATCACTAAGAGCGAGAAACAATCTTTCAATTTATTAATATTTTGGTTATCTAAACTAAGCTAATTCTATTCTATGTTAAACTTATGCTAAACCTATGTTAATCCTAAATATAACGGATAATGGGGTTTTCAGCCTAAGAGACAGGCACGGGTTTCGTGGTGACTAAAATCAACTTAAGACACTAAAACTCACGCAAGCAAATTAACAGAAGATAAAAGAGCGGTCTAGCCAAATATAAGAAAACTATATTAACCATTATTAATCCAATCAGAACGTTGATTTGTTTATTTAGTGCAATGATTACTTATCGCGAGGCGGCATATCATTCTTAAGACTTAGGCAATACTTCTTCCTAAGACCTAGATACGAAGAATTCTGTCACAATTAAACGTATCCGCATAAAGCATCCTTATTTGTTGATTATAATCTATCTTGGGGATTAAAGCAATGGTGATCTTGTTAAACCCTAGCTCATAGAGACTTTATCCACTTATTGCTTAAAGGCAATTCATACACTAGTAGTCCACTAACCAAGTCTTTACCAATTAATTGAGAACGTACTCGTTGATCCCAATGGTCACTTGCCGGTCCAACTAAGCTCATAATCTAAGGGCAAAGATAGGTTGCTATTTGTGATCCTATTGGTCTAGATGTATAAATCACTATATGAAGAGCCATCCCGGCATATCTAGATTACTTGGTCTGTATCACTAGATCCAGTTGAATGATAGGTGGCATACAAAAGTACGTAAACAAGTATAAACTGATAAACATAAACAAGCAATCAAAGATAAATTAAGCAATCGAGATAAACAAACCAAACATTCAGATCTTCATAATAGTTTCTAATACCCGAAGGTATTAGCCTTCAAACGTCATAATCAATACAAAAGTAATAATTTAGCCAAGGTAAATTAACCGAGTTAATGAATGATACCAAAAACTAAACAATTACAAGAGTATATGATATTACAAGTTGTTTCATATGGAATTAATTACGTTGCAAGACCTCTCCTGCTCTTCTTCTCCTCTGAAAATCGACTTTTATGGTTTAGGTATCGAAAATATGATTTAGCACACTGAAAACTCGTTTTTGAGTTTTCTATTTATAAGGTCTGGAATATGGTCGATACGGCGTATTGACTGGGGTCAATACGGCGTATCGGGGTTTCTTGGAGTAGGGACCACATTTGATATCTTCAAGAATATATTATTTCCATAGCTTGATACGGCGTATTTGTCTTTCATGGATGCGGCATTGATCTTGTTTCCTTCGTGGTCTTTTGTGAAGTGCATGCACATATATGCTGTATCTTCCTTGATGGATACGGCGTATTGGATGTCAGAACAGTAATCTTCAAATGTCTTCGTTTAAGCTCCCAAATGCGTGCCTTTTTGCTAATCTTCACTAAGTACTCCGTAATTACTGCAATTCTCAAATATAATCAATTAAGTAACAATTCTTTGTAATAATTAAATTAAATGATTTATTTACATGGGATAAATGATGCTATAAAAGTGACGTTATTTGATGTCATCAAATATCCTCCCACTTGAATCCTACTTGTCCTCAAGTAGCCTTTAGAAGTTTATGAAAATGTATCCCTAAGGATTTTTCCGTTTAAGCATTTATTTGATCTATTACAAGTACACAACCAAACACCTCGCAAAATAGGTAGATGAAAACACTCAAATCACTCAACTAATCTATGTGGTAACATGTAACTAATTCGCTCAATTGCTCGGTCGTGATGAGTATTTTATCATAGGCTTGGCAAGGATACACATCTCCACCACTAGAGTTAAGGAGTAACAAGTTTACAAAGGTAAAATGGGTTTTTATTATAAGGCTTAGGGTTGATCATTCTATAATCTTTCACCAAAAGTACCACACCAACAAGGCAGCTGAAGCACACATACATGGCCGTAACGACGGAATAGACATGTGTGTTCGGTCACATCCTCATTCGATTTTAACCAAGGGTTAGGATGAAGAATGATATGGGGTAGGGATCTTCTAACTTTCACCAATAGTAGCAACAAGGCAGCTGAATCATGCATACATGACCGTAACGACAAAATAGACATGTATGTTTGATCAAATCCTCATTCGCGTAAAACCCATGGTTAATGATTAGGAAAGGGAAATAATTTGTTGTTAAATAAAAATTTCGAATCAAATAGACTAAGTCCAAAACAAATAAGGCACAAGTTGCTAGACACTTTTTCCCGACCATCACCATGATAAAGACACAACTATTTACACACGTCTTGATCATTGATAAAAAACAACAACCTAAGTTGGTGTTCCCGTAACGGTCAACTTCCCAATCATCCCATACTTTACATACTTTTACAAGAAAAGTGGCGATATCTACCACTTTATACAAAACTTTACATCGTTGACTTATAAGACGTATCAACGAATAATGGATCCTTGATATAATTCCTTCGATCTAAGCTAGCTTTTGAGAAACGATTATCTTCGAACTTTCCTCCTCTTTTTGTTGCGATTTTTCTAATTCTTTTTTTAACATATGCTAACTACAAAACTCGGTGTAATTTCACCATCTTTACGATCATAATAACTCCGAATAATTTCTTCGACAATTTTTCATTCTTCGGATGTACCAATAATTATGTAAGTAGTAAAAATACATGATTTTTGACTACTTTATACATTTCCATTTGCAATGTGTAAATTTCTTCCCATACCAAAGATAGAAAATTTACAAGACTCATGAAATACATACTTTACACTTTAAGCAACTAGCAACTGATAAATGAACTTAATCTAACAGGATAGGCTAAGGTGTAAAAGTGTAACGAAACAAACAGTTGGTGTTATTCCTAAAGGATTGACTCTATAGGTTTTTCTAGAGGCATCTTACTCTTAAGATGAGAGTAAATAAAGGGTTTATGCAGGATTTAACTAGTGTAGTTAGTTAATAAAACAACATATAAAGGCTTTTTGGGTGTAATCCTAGAAATTTACCAATTTAAACAAGTTAATCCATCTAAATCCACAGTACTCCTTATTGTGGTCTCGAATAGATATACCAAGCCAAGTTCTAAAGTCTACAACATCACCGGCACACTCATATTTTGTGGAATTTGGGTAAACATTTGGAAACAGATAAGGTTAAATCCTCACAATATATAATAAGGGTTATTGTGTGCAGGTTATGTAACAAGTAATTTCACAAAAGTATGCTTGAATTTTTTTTAAATTTGAGCATAATTTAAACATTTTATGTGAAAAATAGGACAAGTGTACATTCTAATTCCCACCCCCCCACTCGAATTATACAACGTCCTCATTGTATAGATAAAACATTAAAAACGGGAATTAAAAGAATTAGAATGAGAAACTCTCCCGATATTTTGCTCGATAGATTCTCCAAGTCGAGTTTATGAGAAAGGATGTGTGTTGTAAATGCGTCTGTATTCCAGCATGACTACAATCACACATAGGATTCTAGATGATCGATACTTTACCAACTTCGTCGATTTCTTTGCAGCGAGGTCCTGTGCAAAATATAGGAAAAACCTGAAAAATTCTATCTTGGGTATCTACGGTTAATTAAATAATCTAAATAAACTGTACAAGAAACCAATACGCCGTATACATAAACTGGAATACGCCGTATTGAGAAACCTGTAAAAAGTATCTAAATACAGTTCAGTCTGTTGAATACGCTGTATTGACATAACTGACAATAATGTTTAAAGTGTAAAAAAAATAAAGGACTGATAACGTCCAGACATTCAATACGCCGTATGGTATGGAGCAGATACGCCGTATTGATGTCTGGGAAGACAGTCTCGACAAAAATAAATAACAATCCGGATTGTCTCCCGGGAAGCACTTTTTTTTCAGCTAGTCTTTAAGTTAGACTTTTTCCTTCAGCTTCTTCACTCCATCTCATGCACGCTTATGTGCCCGCATGTGAGCCATTCTTCCATCTTCGCATCTCGGACATATTCAGGTCCTAAGTTCAAGACCCCCTTGTAGAAACTCTTGAGCTTTTGGTACGGATGCGAGATTCCATTCAGCTTATCGTACAAACTCACCTTTAGTAATGACTTGATCTTGTTGCATTGGGCATTGGATAGATGTTTAAGCCTTGGATGTGATCGCGCCATTTGGTAAGTCATGTTATCACTACCATTGTGGATAGTGATTAATCCATTAAACCTTTTTGCTTCCACACATAAAGCTTTGCAGAACGGTTCTCCAAGAATAATATCTCCCATGTCTTGATCTCGGTAGCCATCCATATTTTCCACCACTACAAAATGAGTTACAACAGAATTTTTTTTGACAAAAATAGGTACATTCATAAAATCTCCGACTACATTCTTTCCTTTGAGTTCAACTTTGTCCCTTATTATAGAATTGTAGAACTCCCTAGACATCATATTAACGGACAAAATTGGGAAAAAATTAGCATTTACATGCTCGAAACCTATCATGCACAAAAATCTTAAGTTGTAGGCACAATCGATATGGATCTTCTGGTCAAAGTCACAAAAACTAGGGTACTCGTCAAAACTTTCATTATTCCTAGTCTTGATTATGTCAATCATGGGCTCATTAATTACCTCACCTTCCTCAATGGTGGGTATCAAATTATCAACTTGATCTCTCCTAAGCTCTAATGGTACATTAAGATCATTCAATTCAATGTAATCTCCATATAAAAGGTTTAATGATCTATTCAACACCAAAGTCTCTCCCATTAGCCTTGCTTCTAAATCAAGTTCCATTCTTTCTCTTAAGCTTAACATGTAGACCCTCTTAATCAAACTACTAGCAGGTTTAACACTTTTAAAAATAATTTTCTCATCCCCAACCCTCAAAGTAATCTTCCTTTTGAATACATCAATCTTAGCGTGGGCGGTAGACAAAAACGGTCTTTTGAGGATCAAGGGCACTTTGACATCCTCAGGCATATCAAAAATTATAAAGTCTACGGGGAAAACAAATTTACCAATACCTACTAGCACATTTTCAACAATTCCTTTTGGATATTTTACAGTCCTATCTGCTAATTCAACTGTTAACTTAGTGTGAGCTAATTCGCCTAAACCTAAGTTAAGGTAGGTCGAGAGAGGCATGAAACTTACGCTAGCTCCTAAGTCAGCAAGGGCATTATCAAAGCAAACATTATTAATATAGCAAGGTAAAGTGAAACTCCTTGGGTCTTTCTCCTATCGGGGTATGGAATTATCGACATGTGAAGCTCCATGATATGTGTTTATTCACATATCATTTTTCCTTATTAAAATGAGCTTAAAAGACCAAAAATACATGAAAAATGCATTTATATGTGTATTTTGTGAATTATGTCTTGCAGGTAACGGATATGTTAAAAATAGACAAAAAACAAAGCAAAAAGGACAAAACCGAGCACGAGATTAGAAGAGTGCAAGAAATCGAAGCCGAAGGCGTATACATCCTTAATGGGCTAACCCGTACCCATTTTATTGGGCCAAGGTCAGCCCATTAACATTGTATCTATAAACCTAAACCTAAAATTAAAACAAGTCCAAAAGCATAATACAAAGTCCAAATCCATTTCCATAAACCCTTATCATTAAACCTGACCCAAAACAAAAGCCCAAGTCCAAACCCATCCATAGTCAAAGTCAATGTTAAATAACAAACGGGTCAAAGTTTACTATTCACCCATCCCTTTTCCCTCTCATTTTTACACCATTAACAAACCAGGGTAAACAATCATTCACTCCACACACGCCCTCCTGAGCTTCTAGATGACTAAGCCCTGACACGTCTGACACATTAAAGCCACATTGGCAATCCTAGAGGTCATGATTGGTGGAATATACATGGAAAGTAATCATGGGTTCAAATTATTATGGATTGAGATCAAGGGCCAAGATTAGAAGGCTTGGGCGCTCCTGAGGTCCTAGAACCTTCCTCTTCCTGCTATAAATAGAGGAGGTTTCACACAGAGATGATTATCTAGCTTTTAGTAGTGTTAGTATAGTTTATTAGTGTAATTTTTAGCTTATGGCATTTTTTATTGTAATCTTGTTTAAAACAGCTTGTAATCTCTTTTTCATATTAATAAAATTCCAAGTTTCATTTAAATTGTTCTTTAAATTTTGTTTTACTATTAAGAAATTATGGTTTAAATGTGTTTAGAATGTCTTAAATAAGCTCAATAAGCTCTCTTTATTACTCATAAGCTAGTTTTCATTCAGTTTAGCTTTCTAAAATCTAAACTGAATAAGTCATTCACTCAAATCACTCAAAACAGTTGAATAAGCCAATTGGAAGATAGGCCAGATATGGAAGGGCTTATAGGGCTTATTCAGAGCTTATTTTATAAACTAGCTTGTAGATCTAAGCTTGTTAAAGCTATTTAGATCCCTGTTTAGCTGGGATCAAAGGTACATTTACTTTTTCTCTTTTAAGCTTAAATTCTCATTTAACTTATTTTTTATAAAAAAAAAAAAAATTTACGAATAATAATGTAAAAAAGTTTTTTTTTTAAATTAAAAAACAAATTTTTTTTTTTAAAGAGAAGTGCAAAAATCATCCCTGTGGCAGCAAAAAGACAACAATACCCTCCTATATAGTTGCACCGTTAAAAATTAGCACCCATCTTTATAATTAACACGAGGAAAAAAAAATATGACCGTTTAGTCCAAGGGATGTATCGTGTCCTAAAACATTGACGGATAAATGTGTTTTGGACAATTATTTAACGAGGGACGTGAGATAGTTTTTTGACAAACCACACGGATGATTTTTGCAATTCTCTCTAAAATAAATATAGCTATGCTTTCTCTTTTCGAGTGTCTTTATTATTTGTGAGCGTGTTTTAAATACTTTTTGCTTCCAAGCGATTCTATTGCCATGTAACATTAAATATATTGCAGTTAAAGAGATAACCTATGGATCGATCATTGCTTATGGAAAGTAAACAAACATATCTCTCTATTAACTAATTGTTAATCTAAACTTATATTCTGAGATGATTTCTATCCCTAATAAATCACCTTTGATACTTGTTAGTGGTGAACACAAATATATGAAAATCTGAATAAGTCATATTTTAATCAATAATTATGAAATTGTATCACTATGAAGAAAATTAATGTGTTTTATGATGTTACCGATTTTTATAAGGTAAATTATGTATGTTAGAAATTTTGTGATTGACACACTCAGACGGGGCCTGGACGGAATAAGTGTTCGGAGGCGTGACTTCACTGAATCTCAAGTACAAAGCATAAAGAACGACCTATAAGGGTACGTTTTGAAAATAAACACCGTTGCGTACGATAAAATAATAATAAGTTTTACATCATCTCAAAAAGTTCAAATAGAAACATGCGGAAGCTTTAATAAAGTTTGAAATCGTCAACGGTATTTAAACATAATTTAAAACTGGTGACTGGTCCAACAAGAACTTCACCTAAATCAAGCAACGACTTCCACGCTAAGCAGCTGAGAAAAACATGCTTAAAACTGTCAACATAAAGTTGAGTGAATTCATAGGTTTAATTTAATGTAACAATGGACAACAGGATTTTACAGGCATGCGACAATTATAACAGAATATTGCATGCTATTATGCATGATGAGGATCATAAATCAATTAATATCCAAATGTGCGCTCAATGAAATGATTGGCCAACATAAAAAGACTTATATCTTGCAAATACTAAAAGTATTGGAACATAAAGTTGTTGGGATTAAAAGACTTCTTAGTGTTGTTGAAGTTACTGTTGTTGGTTATGGTTTCTACTGCTGGTGAAGTTCAAGGAAAATATTCTAAGTGGTTAATACTGCTAAGTTACTGCTGCTCAAGAAGTTCAAGGAAGAATTACTAGTGGTTATTACTTGCTGTGGTAAAGATAACTGCTATTAGTATAAAGTTAATGCTGCTGAGAAAGTTAATATTGCTGGTTATAAGTTAGTACTGTTAGATCAAGTTAGTACTGCTTATGTGATATGGATGAGATATTTTTGTAATAGATACGTATAAGTTATTTGATTAGAAGATCATGATAACTCTGGAATATATTGTAAACCTAGTAGGACTCCTTGGTGTATAAAAGGAGGTCATAGGGTATTAGGTTAGATATCTCTCATACATCTCTTATCATAGTTTAACCTAAGTCAATTAGCTTCAAGGTTTTGTAACCCTAACACTATTAAGAGTGTTCGTATTATATTGAGGCTGAAAGTTTGGTAAACTGTTTGTTATTGATCTTATTCATTACTGTTTCATTGAAATTCTTCTTAGTATCATTGACTAGATTCTTCATAGTCTTTGATATTCACAATCAAAGTTTCTATCATAGTTGTTTTG
>BQNB010102957.1:2736-24132 GCA_026074375.1 Tanacetum coccineum | reverse complement strand
TTTCGAGCTAGACTTTTGTCTTGTAACTTCGAGTGACCGAAGCTTCTTTGTTCGGGTCCATTTATGTGATCCTAACACAATGTAAGCGACGTGGTTTATGTGTTTAGGCCCTAAAACACAAGGTTTGTTATGTTGGGCTATAAAACATAACGGGTTTGGTTGTACCCGAAGAAGGACTCGACATCTAGCTTAGTGTCGGAAAATAATGTAAGCATTGGTATAAGGTTTTCTCCGCCGAAAGGGAGCTTGTTGATTAGTGAAGTAACTCTCGAGTTGGATACTCGAGGAGTGGTGTAGGGTGAAGAGGAGCTTTGTGACCGAACCACTATAAATCATTGTGTCGGTTTGCATTTTCTTTTACCTTTCTCTTTACTTATGTCTTTACATTTATCGCTTTACTTTTACACTTGCATTGTGCTTATGATTGTGTGCATTATTGTGTATGTTGTGTTAGTCATTGTTGTGTAGCTATTTGTAGTAAACATTGTGAGTGTGGATGTATTGGTAGAATATGCGCTAGTTATTTTAAATCCATTATTGACACTTCTCATATTGCGTCAAACTTGATTGATGATTTGATACAAATAATCTAGTCTGAAAACCTCTTCTGGAGGCGATCCCTTTAAATAGGGCGCCCCCCTTGTGACAACCATGACTTGAGCAGGTTGGTCAAACCGTAGTGTTGACCTAAATGTATCTGTTGCAATGTATGGTTATGAACTTAGTTGATATTTGGCGGAAAGTTCCCTCTAATTTTACCAACTACTT
Organism: Tanacetum coccineum; assembly: GCA_026074375.1. NCBI lineage: Eukaryota > Viridiplantae > Streptophyta > Magnoliopsida > Asterales > Asteraceae > Tanacetum > Tanacetum coccineum. The sequence continues at coordinate 23,364 of BQNB010102957.1, read as the reverse complement.
TTTATCAATAATTCGTTGGTAAAATCACAAAACAATAATACCAACGAAATAATTTTGTTGGTGAATAAATTTACCAACGATTTTACCTATAACTTATTTGTCATTGGAGAAAAGTGAATTTACCAACAAACTTTTGTATGATTAGCAACCAATTTGTTCGTTGGTAACAATATTTTTAATAATATATTGTAGTGTAACAAATAGAGGTGAAAACGAGCCGAGTTACTTATAAAATGGTCGGTATCATATCGATAAAAACTCAAAACGAATCGAGCAAAATGAACTTGAGCCCAAGCTCAAGCTTAAGTTGGAGCTCATTTAATAATCCAGCTCGAGCTTTACAAACACTACAAGGAAAACGTGATCTGGCGACGAAGGTTTTGCCGAGGACAAACGTGTCCTCAACAAAACCAACTAAACGACAAAACATCCTATTTATAGTCATTGACCGAGGCTACGGGTCGAAATTTTGACCAAAAGATTTCCTGAGGACATGTCATTTGCGAAAAATTTGGACCGTTCGTTTTGATTTCCTTCCACCTCTCTATAATATACAATATTTTCCCTCTCGTGTTTTCGCCAAGGTTTTATCAAGGACATGTCCTCGGAGATTCCTTTGACCAAAATGTTTATAATGTTTAGCATTTGATAAGCCGTAATTACTCGTAACTATATCCCGGTGGTGACCAACCACAATAGTATGACCAACCACGATTTACGTTATCAGGTAACTATGAATAAACTTTTGCAATCTCTAGTCCTCTTACACGAAGAATAAGAATTAAAACATCAAACGATTTTGTGTGTGCATAAGTTGCGGTAGTTAATATTACACATGATTTTGTAACTCGGATGTATGGTAAATAACACGTGACGTTGGTTTACTAAAACTGAGTCGAAGTGACGTGTCTAGTTCTTTATCTCGAAAAGCATAACTCTTGATTAGTTTTCACTACAAGAAAAAGTAGAACATGCGACCATATTTTCCCCAGGGACAAATGTCGTTGGGGAAAGTTTACTAAAGGAAAACAAACGATCCGACGTGGTACATATTTGTGTTAGACTTTTTTGTTCAAACTGACCGAAACTTTCCCCAGGGACATGATAACACATCGACTCCTCCGTTGAACATCTCATGTACAACGATACTGTAACCCTTGCCCTTTTTCTGAGATTTGAATGTCCTAATTCAGTCCTTTGACTTTTTTGTTTCAATTTTTATTTGTTTCGTTTAAGAACAAAGTAACCATGTTGACGGTGGTGAATGAATGGGATTTTGGTTATTTGGTGATATTTGCTTGTGATAATCCTTTTTAAGAGGTTTATATAGATGATTGTTGTTTCTAGTAAGGATTTGCATGGACCCCTACATGGGCATTTGGCTTTGTAAGTGACTATTTGATGTGTTCTTGACGGGGACTTCACTCGAGTCTGTACTTGAGGTAGAAGATCATCATGACACTTTTCATTAATGCATTTTAGTTTTCTCTATCTTGTATCTTGTGTTATGATTGATCATTCTTCGTACCCACAGACCCATGTTTTCACCTATGTCGGAGGTTGAACAGATACCACTTGCACTCCTCCTTTAACCATCTCAAGACATCGATACACATCGACTCCTCCGTTGAACATCTCATGTACAATGATACCATCTTGACTCCTCCATTTAACATCTCAAGGACAATGATACCACATCGAGTCCTCCGTTTAACATCTCATGTAAAACGATACCATCTTGACTCATCCGTTTAACATATCAAGGAAAACGATACACAAATCGACCTCCTCCATTAACATCTCATGTACAACGATACCTTCTTGACTCCTCCGTTTAACATATCAAGGATAACGATACCACATCGACTCCTCCGTTTAACATCTCATATACAACGATACCATCTTGACTCCTTCGTTTAACATCTCAAGGACAATGATACCACATCGAATACTCCGTTTAACATCTCATGTACAACGATAACACATCGACACTTCCGTTTAACATCTCAAGGACAACGATACCACATCGACTCCTCCGTTTAACATCTCAAGGACAACAATACCACATCGACTCCTCCGTTTAACATCTTACGTACAATGATATCACATCGACTCCTCCGTCGAACACTCATGTACAAACGAATAACCCTCTTGACTCCTCCGTATAACCATATCACAGGACAATGATACACATGACTCCTTACGTTTAACCATCTTAGTACAACAACGATAAGCACATCGACTCCCCTTGAACATCTCATGTACAACGATACCATCTTGACTCATCCGTTTAACATCTCAAGGACAACGATACCACATCGACTCCTCCGTTGAACTTTTCATCTATAATGATAGCATCTCGACTCCTCCGTTTAACATCTCATGTACAACGATACCATCTTGACTCTTTCGTTTAACATCTCAAGGACAACGATACCACATCGACTCCTCCGTTTAACATCTCATGTACAACGATACCATCTTGACTCCTTCGTTTAACATCTCAAGGACAACGATACCACATCGACTCCTCCGTTTAACATCTCATGTACAACGATAGCGCATCGACTCTTCCGTTTAAAATCTCAAGGACAACGATACCACATCGACTCCTCCGTTTAACATCTCAAGGACAACGATACCATATCGACTCCTCCGTGTAACATCTCGTGTACAACGATATCACATCGACTCCTCCGTTGAACATCTCATGTACAACGATACCATCTTGACTCCTCCGTTTAACATCTCAAGGACAACGATACCACATCAACTCCTTCGTTTAACATCTCATGTACAACGATAGCACATCGACTCCTCCGTTTAACATCTCATGTACAACGATACCATCTTTACCCCTCCGTTTAACATCTCAAGGACAACGATACCACATCGACTCCTTCGTTTAAAATCTCATGTATAACGATAGCATCTCGACTCCTCCGTTTAACATCTCATGTATAACGATAGCATCTCGACTACTTCGTTGAACTTTTCATGTATAACGATAGCATCTTGACTCCTCCGTTTAACATCTCATGTACAACAATACCATCTTGACTCCTCTGTTTAACATCTCAAGGACAACGATACCACATCGACTCCTCCGTTTAACATCTCATGTACAACGATACCATCTTGACTCCTTCGATTAACATCTTAAGGACAACGATATCACATCGACTCCTCCGTTTAACGTCTCATGTACAATGATAGCACATCGACTCTTCTGTTTAACATCTCAAGGACAACGATACCACATCGACTCCTCCTTTAACATCTCAAGGACACCGTAACCACATCGACTCCTCCGTTTAACATCTCATGTATAACGATATCACATCGACTCCTCCGTTGAACATCTCATGTACAACGATACCATCTTGACTCCTCTGTTTAACATCTCAAGGACAACGATACCACATCGACTCCTCCATTGAACATCTCATGTACAACGATACCATCTTGACTCCTCCGTTTAACATCTCAAGGACAACGATACCACATCGACTCCTCCTTTTAACATCTCATGTACAACGATAACACATCGACTCCTCCGTTGAACATCTCATGTACAACGATAACCATCTTGACTCCCCCGTTTAACATCTCAAGGGCAATGATACCACATGGATTCCTCCGTTTAACATCTCATGTATAACGATAGCATCTCGACTCCTCCGTTTAACATCTCATGTATAACGATAACATCTCGACTCCTCCGTTAGACTTTTTATGCATAACGATAGCATCTCGACTCCTCCGTTGAACTTTTTATGCATAATGATAACATCTCGACTCCTCCGTTGAACTTCTTATGTATAACGATAGCATCTCGACTCCTCCATTGAACATCTCATGTATAACGATAACATCTCGACTCTGTAACACCTCCAAATCTGGGTCGCAGCAAAATGTTGAATATCCGAGGGCGTTACTTCATAGTTTAATAGCACAAGATCTGAGAACGACCACTAAACGTGTCGTTTGAAAAAGATACATTGGATTAACAAAATACTTGTTTATTACATAAGCTCATGGCTTCAAATTGTTCAACAATATAAATAAAGATTTCGGTTTATAACAATTGTCCCCAAAATGTAATAAGACCCCAAATCTTAAATGTCGACTCTTTCAATTATTGACCTCCAATGTATCATCGCACCTCGTGCCTTATTGACCTGAAAAGCATGCTTAAAACGTCAACATAAAGTTGGTGAATTCATAGGTATATGTAAATCATTTAGACCCGGCAAGGAATTGTCCATGTTGTATGATTAAGCAACATATGCAAACATCAAAAAAAGTAATTAACGTATGTCTGAAATGCAATAAATTGCCAATAATTGCCCGTGAATGATGTTCTAACCCGTAACATCCCAAATCCGACATGGTATACTTCTGTCCATGATAAGCTAATCAACCCGAACGGGAATGGTCCAATCCCAAAAAGATCTATTTATAACAATTCTGGCTCACATCCAGTAATTGAAAGTGTCATGATTATGGGCTTAGTGTCATAGTAAAAAAGGTACACTTTTCGTTCCAATTGTAAAACAAAGCATGTTCTCACCCCAAAGGATGTAAATCATTTAAATAATTGTAAAACATGGGGCTATGAACTCACCTTAGTAAATAGTCCTCTGAAAATGATAATAGATATCCAAGTATGAATCACACCGTCAAATACCTAAATAAATACGGCTAATCTTAGTCTACAAGTTTAGGCTAAAGACTTATTGTATAAACTACAATATCTTATTAGTTTATATGAGGTGAGTTATTTTGCATACTAGTTTCTTCCTGCATACAAAGGGACAAATCTTGACCATCCATTTCATTAGATTAAAAGACATTATTTAAGATTTAAAAAAACATGGAGGGACCAAAAGTGTAAATTTACTAAAACTCACACTACCACTCCCTCATTATTTGTAGTGTTGGCAAATCTTGCCCAAATTGCAATTAATTGATTTTTTTGACATTTTGTACGTATTTTTACGTTTCTTTACGTTTTTTACGTTCTTATACGTTTTTATACGTTTTCGGCCGTTTTTTTACGTTTTCGTCCGTTTTTTAACGTTTTCGTCTGTTTTTTTACGTTTTCGTTTTTTTTACGTTTCCTCCGTTATTTTACGTTTTCGTCAGTTTTTTTACGTTTTCGTCCATTTTTTTTACGTTTTCGTCAGTTATTTCACGTTTTCGTCTTTTTTATACGTTTCATCCGTTTTTTACGTTTTCGTCAGTTTTTTTATGTTTTCGTCAGTTTTTTATGTTTTCGTCAGTTTTTTTACGTTTTTGTCAGTTTTTTACGAATTCGTCTAATTTTTTACATTTTCGTTCGTTTTTTTTTATGTTTTCGTCTGTTTTTTTACGTTTTCGTTTGTTTTTTTACGTTTTCGTCCATTTTTTTACATTTTCGTCCGTTTTTTAACTTTTTTTCGTCAGTTTATTTTAACTTTTCGCTGTTTTTTACGTTTTCGTTCGTTTTTTTTGATTTCGCCCATTTTTTTTACGATTTCGTCAGTTATTTTACGTTTTCGTCTGTTTTTTTACGTTTTCGTCTGTTTTTTTACGTTTTTGTCTTTTTTTTTTACGTCTTTGTCAATTTTTTTACGTTTTCGTCCTTTTTTAAAACGTTAATCGCCATTTATCTTACGTTTTAGTCTTTTTTTACTTTCACCAGCACGTTTCATTTTACATTTTTGTTCGTTTTTACGTTTTTGTCAGTTTTTTTACGTTTTGTCTGTTTTTTTACGTTTTCGTCAGTTTTTTACGTGTTCGTCTAATTTTTTACATTTTCGTCCGTTTTTTATGTTTTCGTCTGTTTTTTTTACGTTTTCGGCCTGTTTTTATATTTTATTTACGTTTCAGCCCGCATTTTTTTACGTTTTCGTTTGGTTTTTTACGTTTTCGTCCATTTTTTTACGTTTTCGTCTATTTTTTTACGTTTTCGTCCTTTCTTTAACATTTTCGTCAGTTATTTTACGTTTTTGTCTGTTTTTGTTCGTTTTTTGACGTTTTCATTAGTTTTTTAAGGTTTTCATCAGTTATTTTACATTTTCGTCTTTTTTTTCATTATTCATCTTTTTTTTATGTTTCCTCCGTTTTTTACTTTTTTGTCTGTTTTTTACGTTTTTTTACATTTTCATACGTTTTCATCCGATTTCGTACGTTTTCGTCCAATTTCGCACGTTTTCGTCCGTTTTTCGCAACGTTTTCTTAAGTTTTCGAACAACGTTCCGCGCACGCTTTTACCGTCCGCATATCGCCTCATTTTCGTAGGCTTTCCCGCGTTTTTGTCAGCTTTCCCGTGTTTTCGTCAGCTCTCGCGCGTTTTCGTCAGCTCTCGCGCGTTTTCGCCTACTCCTCTGTGCTGCGATTTTCCAGCTCTTCTCGCGTTTATATGCCAGCTCTCGGCGCGTTTTACGCAAGCTCTCGGCGCGTTTTCGTCAGCTTTCGCACAGCAACGCTATCCCTTTTCGTACAGCTATCGCCCGATTTTACCACGCTGTCGCCTTTTTCGCACGATTTCGTCTACTTTCGCACATTTTCTTACGATTTCGCATGTTTTCGTTTGTTTTTGTACGTTTTCGTCTGTTCTCGCATGTTTTCACACGTTTTCATTCGTTTTCGCATGTTTTCTTTTATTTTCGCACGTTCTCGTCCGTTTTCATATGTTTTCGTCCGTTTTCGATCGTTTTCAGACGTATCCATCCGTTTTCATATGTTTCAGTCTATTTTTTTACGTTTTCGTCTGTTTTTGTCCGTTTTCGCACATTTTTGTCTATTTTCGCACGTTTTTGTCCGTTTTCAGATGGTTTCTTCTTCCGTTTCATACGTTATCTATCAGTGATATTATGCCAAAAACCTTAAAACCCTAACCATTAAACCCTAACCACTAAATCCTATACTAAAAAACCTAAACCCATAACCACTAGGTATAATATCTCAAGTGGTATATACATAAACCTTAAAATCTATAACAAAAACTCTAAACACCTAACCACTAAACCATATACGAAAACCCTAAACCCCTAACTACTAGTAAAAAATCACAAGTGAATATACCCTAAACTTATAAAATCATATACCAAAAAAACCTAAATCACTAAAATACTAAATCCTTATACTAAAAATCCAAACCCCTAACCACTAAGTATAACAACACAAATGATATAATACATAAAACTTTAAAATATATGCAAAAACTACTAAAAAAACCCTAAACCACTAAACCTTACCCAAAAATGCTAAACCATTAACTATTAGGTATAATATCACAACTGATATATACATAAACTTTAAAATATATACCAAAAACCTTAGACCTTATATCAAAAACCCTAAACCTCTAACCACTAGGTATAATATCACAAGTGATATATACATAAACTTTAAAACCTATACCAATAACCCAAAACCACCTAAACAACCAAACTTATACGCAAAAACCATAAACCCTATACACTAAACTTTTACCAAAACCCTAAACCACTAATAACTAAAACCCTATACCAAAAAAAATTAAAAACCCCCCTCCCTAACCATAAACACTATACCAAAAACCCTAAAACCCTAACTACTAAACCATAATAACGCAAAAACCCTAAAACGCCCCACAACCTAACCACTAGGTATAAATAACACAAGTAATATATACAAAAAACCTTAAAGATATGCCAAAAACTCTAAAACCCTTAACCATTAAACCTATAGCAAAATAACCTTAAACCAACTAACGACAAGGTATAATATCACAAAATGATATATACAAAATCTTAGATATATATACAAAAACCCTAACCCCTAACCCTCATAACCTGAAACATAAAAACCTTAAACCCCTAACCACTAGTATATAAATCACAAGTATGTTAATATATATATACATAATAATTTTAAAATCTATACCAAACCCATAAATACCACTAGGTATAATTTCACAAGTGATAAAAACATAAACTAAAAATCTATACCAAAAACCCTTAACCTCTAACCACTAAACCATGTACCAAAACGTAAAACCCCTAACTACCAGATATAATATCACAAATGATATATACATAAACTTTAAAATATATACCAGAACCTAAACCCCTAACCACTAAACCCTATATAAAAAACCCTAAACCTCTAACCACTATGTATAATATCACAAGTGATATATACATCAACTTATAAAATCCTATACAAAATACCTAAATCCCTAACCACTAAAACCCATAAACCAAAGAAACCCCTAAACCCATAATCACTAAACCTTATATACCAAAAACACCTAAACCCCATCACTATATAATATCACAAGTGATATATATATAAATTTTAAAACCGTATACTAAAACCCTAAACCCCAACCACTAAATTTATACCCAAAACCTAAACCAATAACCCTAAACACAAGTACCATAAACCCTAAACACCTAACCACTAACCATATACCAAAACCCTAAACCCACCGCCCTAAACCACTAAACCATAACCAAAACCCTAAACCTCTAACCACTAAACCTTGTGCTCAAAAACCATCAACCCTCCTTCCATAACCACATCCTTATGCCTGAAAAACCCTAAACCCCTAACCACTAAACCCTATGCAAAAACCCTAAATCCTAAACACTAGGTATAATATCACAAGTGCCATATACAAATAAACAATAAAATCTATACAAAAACCACCCCCAGAAAAACTAAAAAACCCCCTTTTGAAAAAAAAAAAAAAAAAAAAAAACACCCGACCCTACTCCTATAACAAAAAACATTAACCTCTAACCACTATGTGTTAATATCAAGTGAATATATATACATAAACTTTAAAATTTATACCCTAAACCCTAAACCCCTAACCACTAAACACTATACCAAAACCCCTAAAACCCTAACCACTAAAACCTATACCAATACCTTTATAAACTAAGATTCATTCGTAGCTTAACAGTTATTACCCCTGACATTGTAGTATCACCGGTGATAAATGTAGTATCACTGGTGATAAATAAAGATATAATAAAATCTCATGTGATAAAGTAATATAATGTGATATTAGTTATGGTATTTCACATATAATTAATATCACATGTGATAAAGCAATATAATGTGACACTACTAGTGTTATTTTTGAAAATCTAAACATGTAATCAATGTTATATAACACTTGTGATATTATACTGTTAGTAGGATTAAAAGGGTTAAAACATAGTTTTTATAGTATTTTAATTTAATTTTCACAAATTATGTTTGATATATGGTTAGAATAGTAAAGATGTTTATTTTTATGTCAAACATGATCAATCATTTAATGTTTTACGACAAATACTTATGCTCATTCATGACATCAAATCATTTGAGGTGATCGAACGTACAAATATGTTATATCACATAATGTGTCAAGCGGTGTTTGATGATAAAAAAGAAAATTCTTACGATATTACATCAACTTTATAAATAAACTATTTTTGATTGGAGGTCCAAACAATATATGTATGATAAATGGTTAGAAATTAAGGATATGTACTTTTAAATGCCAAAAACGATGAATCAGTTGGAGTTCCACACAAATATTTATACCCGTTTTACGAAAGCATGTGAAGTGTTCTAACTTACAGATTAGTGTAATATCACAAGTGATATATCAAACAAAATACTGCACGAGAAAAAACAAAACAAAAAAACAAAAAAAAAGTTTGTCGAAAGTATATGAAAATGCCCCTCTATTTAAAGATAATTAAATGCTCGTCACGATGGTGTAAAAATTTTTTTTTTTTTATTATAAATCTTAACGTTTTTACGGTTTTGCGGTATGGATTTTAAAAATAAGGGTGAAAGTGTGTTTTAATTAAAAAACACAAAGGTAAGAAGGGGTGGTGGATGTTTTTAAGGTTTAATCTTATCCATTAAATAAAGTTAAATCTTAGATTAATCCTCACCATTAGATCAAACTCAAATGGATGGTGGAGATTTGTCCCTTGATATGTGAGGAAAAACTCGTATACAAATGAACTTTTCTCTAGTTTATATATATATACTATTATCACTTGTGTGGTGGTGCATATGATTTGTATTTGTATTTACAAAATGGATTTTGGAAAAGTATACGATTTACACGTTCAAGTATATATGTATAGATGTTATTAATAAATATTCATATTTATTAATCTGTGTTTTAACTCGTATAATATCTGATATACATTATACTTGTCTGATTCGTTAAGTGTTTATAAAAATCACTTTCGATCATAAAATGCCCTTAAGTTTTCTATAATTATAATATCTCCCCAAGGTTTGTAAATATTTAATATTTATATAAATTAAACCTTATTAAACCCTTAAGTTTTCCATAGTTACACTTTTAGTCCTCCAACTTTACAAAATTACACTTTAGGCCCCTTTATTTTCCAAATAGCCCCTTTAAGTTTCAGAATGTACAGAACAGTCCCTAGACTCTTTAAAACAGATTTAGACAGTTTTAACCCTCAAGTTTGCAAATTGACACTTTTAGTCCCTTAACTTGTAAAAATCGCATTTTAACTCCAATTAAGTTCTAACAAGTGGCATTATGTTTCATTAAGTTCCAATAAGTCATATAAGCTGTTGTCAACCCATAAATAAGCTTGGATGAGCTTATTTTGAGCTTATTTTGGCTTATTGAGCTTTTTGGGCCTTATTGGACCCGTTAAGGTCCAATAAGCCATTTAAAGGTCCCAATTGGATTTTAAAAGCACAAAAGCCTTCATTAAGCTTATTTAAGTCAGTTAAGCTAAAAATAAGCTCAGGAGAGCTTATTGGAGCTTATTTGAGCTTATTGGGCTTGTTAGCCCAATAACTCTAACCCGATTGGTTTTAAAAGTCCATTAAGTTTTGAATGAAGTGGTCTAACTTATCTTATAGCCTTAATAAGCATCATTAGGTCTATTTTTGGTTCGGATTATTTACATAAGCAAATAAGCCCTAGTTATTGGGCTTTTAGGCCCATTAAGAGTTCGAAAAGGGTTTTAAGGGTCGAGCTTGGTCCATTAAGGTCCACTAGTGTTATTTAGATCCATTAAGCCCGTTAAGCTTACATAATTTCACCAATAAGCTGCCCAAGCTTATTGTGAGGTTATTCGCTTACGTTGGACTCAGTGGTGGGCTAATAAGCCTGATAAGGGTCCGAGTTTGGTTCTAGGTTATGTCAAAGTTCTTATTAGTTTTAATAAGCATCTTTGGTCCCTAATAAGCTCGTAGAGCTTATTTATAAGCCTTAGGCCCTCCCTTCAAGGTCTAATGGGCCTGTTGGGCTTCTATTAATGGGTTGTCGGCCCAAAATGACCCGAACCAAATCCCTTTGGTTGATTCGCTTGATTTTAGGGTTTCACTAATTTTGTTTAGCACTCATTAATGTTTATTAACCATGATTTAACACATGCATTCGTTTAGTAACTATTATACGCGTTCCCAAGCCAAATGTTCGTTTCCATTAAAAGATTACCGTATGGAGGATTTGCGTTTTCATATAAAAACGAACCCATGATCTCTATGGTTCTCATTCGTGTATTTTTATGAAAGACTTAAGTCATAACTCGTTAGTTAACCATGTTTTAAATCATGCTAGCACCACACAAGGCATATTATATGAATTATACGTGCGTGAACCATGCATGGGTTGAGCCATGCACGTTCATGCTCACGTAAGATTGCTAGATCTCAAGGTATGCTATTTAAATGACTAGATAAGTAAACATTGAATATGATACGATATGTGGGAGTTTAGTCACGACTTACAAAGGGTCCTAGAGTCTTGGTTTTGGATTATGAAGCAACCCGTTACGTTTACACCCTAAACGTATATAACCTAAGCTCCAAGGCTTGCATTCCCAATTCCTTAGCTCGTGTTTCCTTTTGATATCCTTATACTCGATCTTAGATGCTTCCTTATGTCCTTGGAATTAAGATGTGGGTCGTGTATGGTTTGCTTATTAAATAACACAAAAATTCTTAGATGCTTCCTTCGGCTAATGAGAGCTAGTAACACAAAAATTAAATAAATTTCGTGCTTAGGGATAAAAAGTGGGTATTGGTTTGAGTCTAGGTAAGTCTAGGTATTCCCGAGGTGCGTCCGAAATTTTTTATTTTAAAAAATAAATTTTATCGCGAAAACGTTAAACCTATTACTACCAATAAAAATAAAACACGCAAAGATAATAATTATATAATTACATGGTTGAAGTAAACTATACATTTATTTGATGACCGTTTTACATTAAATGATTATCATAGCTACGCAAAAATTAAACGATTAAAAAATTTATTCGTTAAAGTTAATTTAAAGGTAACTGCGTATCGGACCAAAATAAATAGTGACGAATAATAGGTGTCGTAAAATGACCTGAAATTGAGAAACGTTACAGTCTCCACCCGTTAAAAGAGCTTTGTCCTCAAAGTTTAAGACCTTGTAGTGGATGACGAAGCCCGGTTTGTGAAGAGTTGTGGGTATTTCTGTTTGAACGAATCTTCACATTCCCAAGTGAACTCAGGACCTCTCCTAGAGTTCCAGCGAACCTTAACCAATGGTATCCGGCTTCGCTTTAATCGTTTGATCTCCCGTTACATGATTTCAACGGGTTCTTCCACAAATTGGAGCTTATCGTCAACGTGAATTCCTTCTAACGGCATGACTAATGGTTCATCGGCGTAACATTTCTTCAGATTAGACACATAGAAAGTATGATGAACTCTGCTCAACTCTTGGGGAAGTTCCAGCTTGTAGGCAACTTTCCCAACCTTGGCTAACACCCTGAAAGGTTCGACGTATCTTGGATTCAGCTTGCCCCGCTTACCGAATCGTACAACCCCTTTCTAAGGTGAGACCTTGAGCATAACCCTATCCCAACTTCAAACTCCATCGGCTTTCGTTTCTGATCAGCGTAGCTTTTTTGTCGATCCTAAGCAGCTTGCATTCTCTGCTTGATCAGGACGATCTTTTCCGTTGTATCTTGGATTAATTCTGGACCAGTTAGTTGAGCTTCCCCAACCATCGGCCCAGCACATACGTATCGACATTTCGACCATAAATACAATGCCCTCATAAGGATGCAGGCCATTTATTGGCTGAGCGTGATAACTGTTGTATGAAAACTCGGCCAAGGGCAAATGCTTAACCCAGCCTTTTCCAAAATCGATCACGCAAGCACGTAGCATGTCCTCGAGAGTTTGGATAGTTCTCTCGCTCTGGCCGTCGGTTTCTGGATGATACGCAGTGCTCATACTTATATCTGTACCCAAAGCTTTCTGAAATGATTTCCAGAAATTGGATGTGAATCTCCCATTACGATCATACATAATCGAAGCAGGTATCCCGTATCTTGATACTATCCTGTTCAAGTACAACCTTGCCAATTTGTCTAATGGATCATTCTCCCTTATTGGCAAAAAGTGGGCAGATTTTGTAAGTCGATCTACAATCACCCAAATGGTGTCAAAACCTTGTGACGACTTAGGAAGCTTGGTGATAAAATCCATCGTGATATTATCCCATTTCCACTCAGGTATTGCTGGTTATACTAAACAGCCAGATGGCCTTAGGTGTTCGGCCTTGTACCCTTGCGCACTTCAAGCACTTGCTAACATAAAGCGCGATGTTCAGTCTTCATGTTTGGCCACCAATACAGTTTCTTCACATCTTGGTACATCTTTTCAGAACCGGGATGGATAGAGTATTTTGACTTGTGAGATTCGTGCATAATCACGGATCTTAAATCTCCATAGCAAGGTAACCAACTCCTGCCGTGTAAACATAAGGTCTTGTCGGCACGTGGTTCCAACCTTTCCTTGGGTATATCCTTTCTGATCATACCGCCTACGTCTTCATTTACAAGATTCTCTGGTTTTTGGGCTTCGATCTGAGCTTTTAAGATTCGTTTTGGAATATTCAAGCCAATAGTCATAACCAAGGCTCGAACCCGAAGTGGCTCAATCCGCTCCTTACAGCTTAATGCATCGGCCACTACGTTTACCTTCCCTGGAAGATAACGAATGTCACAATCGTAGTCGCTTGGCAATTCAAGCCAACGGCGCTGCCTCATGTTAAGATCCTTTTGATCGAGAATATGTTGTAGGCTTTTATGGTCGGTGAATACGGTGCATCTGGTTCCATATAGATAGTGTCTTTATATCTTTAGAGCAAATATCACCGATCCAAGTTCTAAATCATGAGTGGTGTAGTTCTTCTCGTGAACTTTTAGTTGTCGAGAAGCATAGGCAATCACCTTCTCTCTCTGCATCAATACAGCACCTAAAACCATTTGTGTTGATGCACACATTATACAACAAATTCTTTTGCTCTCTCAGGTAAAGCCAGAATTTGGCGCAACTGCACAACTTCTTAGGAAATGAACATCTCTTTATCACCTGAAATTCGTTCTCTTCTTTTCACCCAGTCAAACTTTTGATTCCTTTCCGTGTAGGTTTTTCGTCATTGATTTAGGTAAACTTCGAATCCTTCTATGATCTTCGATAGTAACCAGCAAGACCTAAAAATTTCCGGATCTCCATTGGTGTCTTAGGAGATGCCCAATCTTTGATAGATTCTATCTTGGCTGGATCTACATGTATGCCTCTGCTATCAATGACATGTCCGAGAAATTATACCTTCGGAATCTAAAATTCACATTTTGAAAACTTGGCATACAACTTCTCTTTCTTAAGCAATTCTAAAATGGCCTTGAGATGTTCTTCATGCTTTTTCTTGTCCTTTGAATAAATAAGTATATCATCGATGAAGACAATTACGAACCTTATCCAAGTAAGGCTTGCATACTCGGTTCATGAGGTCTATGAATACCGCAGGTGCGTTTGTTAGTCCGAATGGCTAAAGAAACCTGGAACTCGTAATGGACCATAACGAGTATGGAATGCCCGTCTTTGGAATGTTCTTGATCTCGTACCTAAGCTGGTGAAATCCTTTCTCAGATTCTATCCTTCGAATAAATACTGATCCTTGGAGTTGATCCAAATAAATCGTCGATCCTCCGAAGTGGATAACGATTTTTTCCATGTCAAGTTATCTAACTCCCTGTAGTCAATACACATCCTGAATGACCCATCCTTTTTTTTGACGAACAAGACCGGGGCTCCCCAAGGTGAGGAACTAGGCCTTATGAATCCTTTGTCGGAAAGCTCTTGTAATTGTTCCAATAATTCCTTCATTTCGGATGGAGCCAATCGATACGGTGCTCGAGCTACGGGCGCGGCTCCTGGGATCAGATCGATCTGAAATTCCACTGGTCGAGCCGGAGGAAGACCCGACAAGTCCTCGGGAAACACTTCAGGAAAGTCTCGGATGATTGGTACATCTTTAATTTGTTTTCCTTCTGACTTGTCCTCCTCTTTCTTGGCGGATATCTGCGCCAAAAAGACCTGGCATCCCTTCGCCATGTACTCTTGAGCCTTTGAATATGAGATAACTGCCAACCGAGATTCTCTCTCATTGCTACTTTCGTTGCCACAAAAAGTCAAAGTTTCATTCCCATAGGGAACTTGAACAAGTTTCTCATTGCACACGATCACGGTGTGACATCTTCTTAACCAGTCCATACCGATAATGATGTCAAAACTACCTAGTTCTACGGGCATTAGATCTATGTGAAACGGATGGTCTAAGAAATTTAAAGTGCAACCTCGTATAATAGTGTTTATCCCGACTATTTTCCCATCAGCTAATTCGACATCATAACTATTATCTAATGGAGTTGGGACGATGTCAATCAGGGAACTAAATGCAGTGGATATAAAGCTTCTATTTGCACCAGTGTCAAATAAGATAGATGCATAGTGACTGCTTAAGAGAAACGTACCCATACCAACATTGGAATCCGGGTTTCCCGATGCATTCCCTCTCTTCTCTGCATTCCCAACTGCATACACCCTGCCTTGCGCATTCCCATTCCCTATATCCTTATTCTTTAACTTAGGACAATCTCTCTTGAAATGCCCTGGTGCTCCACACTCAAAACAACCATTCCCTTTGGGAGCTGCCCCATTGCCCTTCTGAGTATTAGCAACATTTGTGTTACCAGTACTCCTGCAATCACGAGCAAAGTGCCCTACTTTGTTGCACTTCTGGGTGCACGGGCCATTATGGTGAAAATGGCACTTGGTGCACTTGGGCAAGGATCCCCCATACGGCTTCTTTTCGCCTATCCCCATATTGTAGACCTTGGTGACATTCTGCCTCTTGAAGGGTTGTTGTTGGTGACCATAGTTGTTTTTGGATGAATCATCAACCTTCTTTTTGTTGTCAAACTGCCTTTCTGCGTAGGTGCAGAGTTTCTGATCCAGGAGGAGTCATTCATGTGGCCAACTCATAGTCCCTCATCCCCCATTCCCCAACGTCTTGGGACTGTGCATATTTGACGTTCCCATAAATGTTGTCAGGAAGTCCACTGATGTATTTGTCAACCTTCTCGGTTTCGTTGGCAACAAACTTGGTGCATATCAGGGTTAGCTCTTGGAAACGTTGAGTGTATGCTGGAACATCGTTCCCTTGACCTTTAGGTTCCACAACTCGATTTCTAATTTCTTGATTTCACCCTGCGGACAATACTTGTCCGTCATCTTTTTCTTGAGTACTTCCCAAGTCATTGCATATGCCTCAGGACCTAAGGTTCTTATCTGACCATTCCACCAAGTCAAAGCAGCACCTAGCAGAGTGCAGGTGACAAACTTCACCTGATTCTCAATAGCACGACCAGTGATATTAAAAACTGACTCCATTTTCTCAATCCACCGAGTCAAACCGACCACAAGCCTTGAGTCCCCTTGAAGTTCAAAGGTTGACACTTCATGAAGTCGCGTAAAAACAAGGGCGCGCAGTTTGCACATTCCTGCGGTTATCCCCGTGTGAATTGTGGCTTCCATCTCCATTTGTGGAGTTTCACAGAAGAGCCTGGTCAATCATTGCTTGGATGGATTCTGGAGTCATGTTGTTTGGGTTGGTGTTGTTAACAAGGGTATTCTGTCCTCGTCTTGTCGCAGGTGCCATGATGTTGTCGACGCGCGCCGCGCGAGCGCGTGCGAGCGCAAAACGTGAGGTCATAATTATGACAGAATATAATAATGTATAGATGAGATAACAATACAAGAGAGGTATATAGTACAACATAACACATCTATTTCATTCATAACTTTGAAAATTTTACATGAAATAGTTGTTTGATTACACAAAATACAATACAAAAGATCTAAGGCTATGCTAGCGGGGAAAACCTCTAATACTTAACATGCCTGTACAATGACCTAGCAAGATAAAATAACATAAATCACTAGATGTGACTGTCAGCATCCCCAGAAGCATCCTGGTGGTCTGGAATCCTAGCATCTGGTCCTGGCTGTCTAGCTCTCCTATGCTGCTCTCGATGTGCTAGCAACTCGGCCTGCATGTCACTCATCTCTCGTCTCATGTCTCTCATCACTCGGAGAGTCTCTGCCGATCTGGCACTGGAGTCTACGGTCCAGACTCTCGAAAGCGCTGCCATCTCAGCCTGCTGCAATCTGAAACGAGATCTCATATACCTGGTGTTTGTGTCTGAATGAGATTACTCTACAGCTGTAGCTTGCCTCGATGTTGCTGTAGGTGAGTCTTGTATGCAATACACATGATCACGATAGGTCTAAAGCTCCTGATGGGTCGCCTAACTCAATCCTATCGAGTGAGCCCAAGCCTCTCGGGAAGCATAGGCCTCCTCCTTCCACAAATCCATAACTGTCTCCGGAGATCAACCTGTCCCTAAATAAATCGACCCGCCTGTGAGATCCATAGCGTACTCGTTGTGAATACGAAGTCCTACCATCCTGATCATCCTCTAATAAAAGCAATACAAGTCCGTGTATCACGCTAATGGAGCTTATCAGCTCTGTAACCGCTAGTATTTTGACCCACTCCCCACCGTCCATAGGTGCTACCTTAATGGAATTGCTCTGCGGGATCTATCAAGTATCCCTAATACCATAAACCAACCACATCTAATCCCCTCATGTCACACTCAGCCTCAACGTGCTGACCAAATCCAATTATTCAGTCCCTTGATCTCCGGTAGGTCAGGCAGTAGAACGCTCACCCCTAACTCATATCAGGAGCTAGAGTGACAAACACCACCTCTAGCGAGTGGCTTGCTCTCGGAACTTGGAATATAATCCCTACGGTCAACAGTGGTTGGTATGTATAAGAATATTTTGGTAAGTTGGTGGTAGTGGAGAGTGAGGTAATGCGGCAGTAATTTGTCATCATAAATTGTCTGAGTGGATGCTATCCTGAATGTCTGGATTTGGGTTGGACACCCAGATGATGGTAGTAATGGTGACGGCACATGTGGGGTGGTGAATGTGCATGTGGGGCCGTGCACCTAGCAAGGCGCTCCCCTGCAGAGGGTGGTGATAGTGAGATAGGTGGTGATGGTGATGGAGTAGTCATGGTCAGAAGTCTCTCAACCTCTGCCTCTGGTGGAAGGGATATGGAAGTCTGGGGTCGGACGGTAATCCTAGCCCCAATAGTAATGTCAGTGGAGGGTGGTGGTATAACAGGCTCTGTTCCCTCAGGTGGGAAAACAGGCTCATCAACAGGTATAATGGTAGTAGAGTCAGCCGGAGCTAAGTGCTCCTCCTCCTCCTCGTCCTCCTCATCCTCCTCATCCTCATCCTCATCATTAGCGTCATCCCTAGATGAATCGCCGTCGTCATCATCTCCATCATCTCCCTCGTCTATAGGATAGTCAACCGGACCATCCTTTGTCTTATCATCCTCGTACTCCTCTGGATCCTCCTCGGGATCCGACTCAGTAACATATCCGGGTAACTCAGCCGTAGGTGAATCAATAGGAGGTAATGGCTGCTCCTCAGCCAGAAACTCATGGTCATCCTCCAATGGTATATACTCAGGGTATATAGGCTCTGGCACGTAGTCAGGATCATGTGCCTGTACGAACATAGGCTCACGCTCATCCTCGTCCTGAGGAACTGGCGGTGTCTGTGGATTCTCTGGGCCTGGTATGTAATCTGGTGATGGTGGGGCTACTGGCTGTAGCGGGAGTCCGTCGTATCCTAGTACGATGACCCATGGAATGCCTCCCTCCGATACCTCCTCATCATCGGCTCCCCAGAAGGCTCTGCCGGGCTCAGAGTCGGTGTAGACGGAAGTGTAGGTAACAGCAGATGTCGCAGAAGACATGATTACTGCAAAAAGCAAAATAACTTATATAAGTATTACTTATAGGAAAGATCGATATGATATGTTTGTAAGGCTTTAATAATAAAGCTCTTATAGTAATATACGTAATATCATTTATATACACGTATATTAATTATGTAAGCACTTAGTACCCTACTAATGCTAAAGCAATGCATGTCATGTAAGCATATATGCGCTAGATATAAACAAGTAATGCATGTATGTCCCTCACAAATCCCATTAGTGAAAACAGTTTTGAAAATGGTTATAGTCCAGACAAAAACTTTTGACCTGGTTCTCTATAACCTTGGCTCTGATACCAATCTGTAACACCCTCAAATCTGAGCACGCAGCGGAATGTTGGAGACCAAGCTTACATATTAGATAAAACATTTAAGTCCTTGTCGTGTTAAATCACTTGGTACATGCACGTTATTAGTTTCTTGCACCACACGAGTATAACGTGTACATATATAGGTACGTATACTTCATATGCATCGCGACACGAGTCTAGAAATCAAAAGACAATTAACTATGATATGTAATGTATCGTGGGAGACTTACAAAGGTCCTATAGCTCGAGAGGTTAAGAAGTGGACGTGTAAATCACTAACCCTTAGCTCGCATAACCCTTTTTATAAACTTGTATGATGACTAGAAGGTCTTGTGGGCTCGAATGAGATTAAGAAGGGTGTTCGTTGGCGGTTTGAGACTCGAACACAAAGAGGGGAAGTGTTTAACCTTTTTGAAAGTGTGTGAGTTTGTAAGAGTGTAAAAGGGTAAGAGTGAGTGTGTATTTATTGGCAAGTTTGCTAGTTCACTCTCCTAGTTACACAACAAAACCGAAAGTGCCCTAGGTAGTGGTATTTGGGTTTTCTAGTTAACTTACACATGGTTTTCTTGCTAAACCATCTAGTACAATTCTTAATGGTGATGTGTTTGTACAAGATTTGCTTAGCTAGACAAATCTTATGGATTTGTAGGCATACTTGCATGAAGTCGTGGTCTAGGAGGCCCAAGGGAAGAAATTTGGTTAATATCTAATGTATAATAGGTTAGTGGAGACAATTAGTACTAGTATTAATTAGTTAGATGAAGTACTAGTACTTTTAGGATCATTAGCAAGATCTTTAGTGACTTCTTATGTATGTATGTGCATGTATTCGACCCTAGTGGGTGTTTCACACAAAAATTGATTTAGTTTTGTGCTTAAGGTTTAAAAGTGGGTATTGGGTTAAGTCTTGGTAAGTCTAGGTATTTCCGGGGTGTGTCCAAATGTATTTTATCGCGAAACGTAACCCTTTTACGTGACCAATAGAAATAAAATACGCAAAGTACATAATTATCTTCTTAATAATTATTTCTTACTTGGTTGATGTAAACCTTAATTTATTTGATGACCGTTTACATTCATTGATTATTTTTAG
>BQNB010102956.1:0-24132 GCA_026074375.1 Tanacetum coccineum | reverse complement strand
TGTATATTGGGCTCAAGCCAACTTTTAGACTATTCTATTATATCCCATCTCTATTTCTATTACTTATAAAGCATTTAGGACATTCTAATTTTAGAAGTCTTAAAAATTTTAAAGGATCAAAACATTTCTTGTTGGGAAAGATTTCAAAACTTGATGAATACTTGTAACTTCAAAAGTTGTAACTGTCGTATTAATGATCAAATAAGTGATTTAATAAAAAATAAATGACCATATCAAATTTTGCAACATATAAAACTTAAAATTAATATTAATATACATTAAAATGTTATGAATTTTAATATAAAAAGAACCCATTGTTCATGAAAGTATCAAAAAGCTACAACACAAACTAATTATACTACACACACACAATAGATTCAGCCATCCAAGGTTCTTCTGGCCGTTGCCTCGTCGGAAGATTTAATTATACGGGAATCCGTCGCCGCAACGCGCGTGTATCGATCTATTTTAACTTATGTTTTAAAGATGCTACTTATGTGTTCCTTTATTTCGTTTAGATCTTATGTTTATTTGGATATGAAATACTTTGCATTGTTATTTCTTAAAGTTATTTTAATTTAAATTATCATTCATTTATACGGTTGTTGTTAGAAAAACGTTTGACCGGATAACTTTTGCTCGTCGTAAAATATAGTCACATGGTACCCGCCGTCGCATTGCGCGGGTACCCTGCTACTATTATGTAACTGGTCTATGATTCTAATGCAGACAATTATTCACCTCTTACATGGTATCATAACCTCCCAAAATCAACCGATCTTTAAACCCTAAATTTATTTGTTTTCCTTTTTTTTCTGTCATTCCAAAAGCTATGTCGTTAATTTTTTTTGTTACCGTGACGTCGATTGTTGGACCAGTTTTAGATCCAGTTGACACAAGTTGAAGTTATTTGTCACGTGATTATTTTTTACTAAAGTGACGTTGCTTAATCGAGTTTGGATCCAGTAGACACAAGTTGTAGGGCCCGTTTGATTTGTAGACGGGTTTAGGATTTGGATTTAGATTTGAAGGGAGAAAATATATAATAAGATAAATAAAATATTAACTTCAATTTTAAAAAGTTATAACTTTAAATTTAAAATATTAAAAAAAGTAAAAAGGACAAAAATAGGTGTGGTGGAAACATTTTTGTAATAAAAAAATGAACTATGACAATTGCAGAAAACCCATGAGGGTGGACTGGGATAAGAAATAGAGATAAAAGTCATACTTTGAGTCCAAAAAATATGTACCAAACATTGGATTCTAAATATCTATCATCCTAAACTCTTGCAAACCCACCAACCAAACTGGCCCGTAGTTATTTGATTGGTTCAATATCCATATTGTGTTAATTTTCTTTTCTTTTTTATTTTAGTATACAGCCAATCCACTTTCACCTTAATCACCATGCCAGTCATTGCTAATTCACAAGAACTTTTGACGTTAATCCAAACTCAGGCACAAATGATAGTGCTAATCCAAACTCACCAGGCACTTTTGGCGAAACTAAGGTACAAGGGACATAACACAGTTGGAACAACTGCTACTGTTTGGTTTAGTCACAATGTTCGACCTCTTGCTCTTCATACCACTACAGGTCCAATCCAGCCTCTGATTGGATTTACCAGCCCACCAGGTTTCATGTTAGGCCCAACTCAACATGCTTCATATGTTACTCAGCCGGGCCCAGTTCACCAAGCTCAGCCGGCCTAACAGGTTTCTTATCAGGCGGGTCTAGTTCACCATGTTCAACCCACCACTATGGGTCAGCCGGGTCAGCCCATGCCTTTGGGTCAGCTGGGTCAGACTACTACTTTGGGATAGTCGGGTTCAAATCTCGCGGGACATTAGACGTTATTGTCAAATGTTTTTAGTGCCACGACTCCACAGGATCCTACTACTGGTGCTTGGAATATGGATACAGGTGCGAGTTCTCACCTTAATGATTCAGTTACTAGTTAGTGATATTTTAAATATGTGCTTATATCCCTCTGTCTCTGTTGGTGGCGGTTATACTATACCCGTCACCAATTTTGGAATATTTTTTGCCAACACCCTACAAACCTCTTCACCTTAATAATGTTCTTATCACCCCTAATATTGTCAAAAATTTAATTTTAGCCCGTTAGTTTGTTCGTGATAATAATTGCACTATTGCATTTGATGCTTTTGGCTTTTCTGTTAAGGATTTTATGACCCGTCGGGTTCTTCTCCGCTGTGATAGCACTGGAGATCTTTACCCAGTCACGAAACCTTCCACTATCCCTCATGATTTTCTCACCAGTCAGTATACGTGGCACCAACGCCTTGGACATCCAAGGAGTGAGGTGTTACATCGTCTTCTTTCTAGTAATTCAATTTCGTGTACTAAAGAGAAACCTCTTGTTCTTTGCCATGTTTCAGCTTGCCAAACACGTGAGGCTTCCGTTTATTAGTTCTAATACGTTGTCAAGTCTTGTTTTAACGTTGTTCACTCGGATTTGTAGACTTCCCCAATTCCGAGTCTTTCTGGTTTTAAATACTATGTTTTATTCTTAGATCATTATTCGCAATATGTTTGGGTTTATCCGTTGATTAATAAATCGGATGTCTTGTCTAAATTTATGTTGTTTCGTAACTTTATTCACACTTAATTTAAGTGAAAATAAAGTCATTTTAGTATGATCATGGTGGTGAATTTGACAACCATGCCTTTCGTAAGCTGTTTGCATCTAATAGCATTCAGTTTCGTTTTTCTTGTCCAAAAACCTTACAACAAAATGGTAAGTCTTAAAGGATGATCCGAACCATAAACAATCTTATTCGAACCCTTCTTTTTCAAGCTCATCTACCTCCTAATTTTCGGGTTGAAGCACTTAATATGGCCATTCATTTGTTAAACATTTTACCCTCAAGTGCTATTAACAATGAAATACCTTATACCCGTCTCCTTGGAACCAAACCTGACTATAGTCTTTTACGTACATTTGGGTGTCTTTGTTACCCTCACCTTGATA
This sequence comes from Tanacetum coccineum, assembly GCA_026074375.1. Lineage (NCBI taxonomy): Eukaryota > Viridiplantae > Streptophyta > Magnoliopsida > Asterales > Asteraceae > Tanacetum > Tanacetum coccineum. The sequence goes on along the minus strand of BQNB010102956.1, from coordinate 21,133 downwards.
CCTCTCACAAACTTGAACCCTGTGCTACACCCTCCATATATTTGGGATACGCGTCCAATCACCATGGTTACCGTTGTCTTGACCTAAACACCAATAAAAATAATTATTTACCGTCATGTTACTTTTGATGAGACGGTCTTTCCTTTTGGTTCGATGACGCCCACCTCGCCTCCCTCATATACCTTTTTGGAAGAATTACCCAATATTATTTCTCACTAATACGCCTCCAAATGTCACACAACAGACCAATGACAATGAGCCCACTACTTCCGAGCCCACTCATATCGAACCCACCAATACCAAATCACCAAATAAACCCAATAATACCGAGCCCACTCGACCGTAGCCTACTCTTACTATTAACCAGAACCCGGTTTTGGTTCATCCCATGGTCACACATTTTCGTGTCGGGTCTAAGCGTCCCACTCAGCGTCTTAGTCTTTATGTGTCTTCAGTTTATCCTTTACCTAAGTCTTATACTGATGCGTTTAATGATCCAAATTGGCAAATGCTATGTGTGATGAAGATATTGCACTTATTCAAAATAAAACTTAGACTCTTGTGACCCGACCCACAGACGCCAATATTGTTCGTTGTATGTGGTTGTTTCGTCATAAGTACTTAGTTGATGGCACTCTTAGTCGCTACAAGGCTCGTCTTGTAGCGAATGGCAGTACACAGTTAGAGGGTATTGATGTTGATGAGACTTTTAGTCCGATTGTTAGACCGGGTACTATTCGGACAGTTCTTAGTTTGGCTACTTCTCGACATTGGCCAGTTCATCAGCTTGATGTCAAGAATGCCTTCTTACATGGTGATGTATCTGAGACGGTGTATATGCATCAGCCTTTAGGGTTTCGGGATACTGCACATCCTGACTATGTTTGTTTGTTACAGCGGTCTCTTTATGGGCTCAAGTAGGCCCCGTGGGCTTAGTTTCAGCGTTTTGCAGCTTATATTACACGTGTTGGGTTTAATCATAGTCGTTGTGACTCATCATTATTTATTTATCGACAGGGGGCTGATACTGCATATTTATTATTGTATGTTGATGATATTATTCTTACTGCTTCTTCTGAGATTTTGTTACAGCAGATTATTACTTCGTTGCATAAGAAGTTTTCTATGATAGATCTTGGTTCACCTAATTATTTTATGGGTATTTTTGTTACACGTGATTCTCCAGGGATGTTCTTATCTCAGCGCAAATATGCTACTGAGATTCTTGAGCGGGCGCATATGGTTAATTGTAATCCCAGTCGGACTCCTGTTGATACTGAGTCTAAACTTGGAGATGATGGTGATCCGGTATCTCATCCGACATTATATCAAAGTCTTGCGGGTTCTCTTCAGTACATCACTTTTACTCGCCCAAATATTTCGTATGCAGTGCAGCAGGTTTGTCTTTATATGCATGACCCTCGGGAGCCTCATTTCTCTGCTCTTATACAGATTTTGAGGTATGTTCGTGGTACTTTAGATCATGGGTTACAACTATTTTCGTCTTCTACTACCTCTTTAGTTGCTTATTAGGATGCGGACTGGGCTGGTTGCCCTATTACTCGGAGATTCACTTCAGGTTATTGTGTCTTTCTTGGCAACAATTTACTCTCTTGGTCCTCCAAGCGTCAACCGACGCTTTCTCGATCTAGTGCTGAGACAGAGTATCGTGGTGTTGCCAATGCTGTTGCTGAGACTTGTTGGTTGAGAATCTACTACGTGAGTTGCATACACCTTTATCTTTTGCTACGCTTGTTTATTGTGACAATGTCAGTGTTGTCTATTTGTCTTCTAATCTTGTTAAACATCGACGTACGAAGCATATAGAGATAGATATTCACTTTGTTCGGGATTTGGTTGTTGCTGGTCAGGTTCGAGTTCTTCATGTTCCCTCTCGTTATCACTATGTAGACATTTTCACTAAAAGATTGCCTTCTGCTTTATTTGAGGAGTTTCATACCAGTTTGAGTGTTCGGTGTCCTCCCGCTCAAACTGTGGGAGAGTGTTAGTCGATATTCAGTATTAGTTTTGTATATTTGGCTCAAGCCCACTTCTAGACTATTCTATTATATCCTTTATTATGTAGCCGATCCATGATTCTAATGCAAACAATTATTCACCTGTTACATTTGGTATGTGGTTAATTATGATTATGAGAGAAGCAATGGACATGACCTATTTGGAAAGGACAGATGGAATGAATTATACCATGTGATAAAGTTTATAACGTGGTCCCATTTATTTTTCAAGAATGCTAAGTTATGATCGACTCTCTATAGTCCATTCTACTTGAAGGATCCATCATAAATTGTAAAGTCAATGCTAAACAACTCGAACCAATGAAACAACCGATGCCTAACTTGGGGAAATCGTTCCTGTGTGGTTGGATTTGGAACAAATATTTCCAAGATGAATACACATATATAACTATACTTTCAAGTACAACAAAGTTGTCAACCAAACTAAACATAAAGCATACATAGATTCTTGTCACTCATACTTTTCTAGTGTACTATGACCATGAAAGGTCTCACTTCATGTGCACATTAAGTCATCAACCCACCATCCTCCATTATAGGAGCTTCTTTTATTTCTTGTAACCTTGTTATTACCTCCCACATGGTAGGTCTCTTGTCGGGCAACTTGATCGTACAGGCTATGGCCACCTCCGTCATCATTTCCAGCCGCTTTTCCTCCGTCGTGCCACCATTTACCCTAGTCGATTTAACCCATTTCGTCACATCATCCGGTATCAAATCATGGTGCTCTGAAGCATCCTTTCCTGTCAGTAGTTCGAGCAACACGACTCCATATGAGTACACGTCTGAGATTGTGCTTGGTTCGTTGTGTGATTCTGTGTTTTGGTGGAATAAAGTGATGAGGGAGTAGTCAGAGATGCGTGCTTCGAAATCAGACCCGAGGAGGATGTTAGATGATTTGAGATTGCCGTGGACAAGGTTACAAGTCTGATGGAGGTATAAGAGTCCTTGTGCTACGTCTTCCGCGATCTTTAGGCATGATGTCCAATGTAGTGGCTTCGCCCTGGTTGATTTTGTACCTGTAATTCCACAACATTTGTTATGAACGAACCAACACAAACATATAAACTAGATAAAGAGGTTGGTGTGCTCGTTAAAACACAAACGGACAGCCTTAGCAAACATTAACAAACATAATCTAATACATGACCCAACACAAACAGATGAATAGAAACAAGCAAATAATCATATTCATGTTCTTTTATTTTAGCAACTAAACGAATTTCCCAAAAATAACATTTTGTTCTAGTTGTGGTGGCACCGGAAGAGTGAGCTAACCGTGAATCAGCGAGAACAAACTACCATTCGTCTGATAATCGTACACAAGAAGCTTCTCTTCTTTCGCGTGAAAATAAGCTCCAAGCTTCACTACATTTGGATGCCTCACCCTCCCGACCACCTCCATGTGCCTCTCAAATGCCTCATTCGTCATTCCACCTAATCTCGATGAATCAAGCCTCTTTACACATACAAGCACGCGACTATCCACCACTGCCTTATACGTGCTCCCTATCGTCCCACTTCCCAAAAACTCCGCAGACGCCCTCATCAGCTGGTCCACCGTGTACACTTCTGATCCATCCGTGCAAAACACCAGATTTCCGCTCTTTTTCAATTCCATTCCTTGATTTGCCTTCCTCACTTTCAACTCCAACTCGTTCGCTTCCTCCATTCTCATTACTTCAGCTGCAGCATCAGCAGCTTCAGCCATTTCCATCAACTCGCGTGTGGTAACTACATCTTTCCTCTTCTTTTTTTTCTCTGATAATTTAAGCGACATTATTACACATAAGACCAAAGTAATGACTAGGAACGAACCAATGGAAAAACCAACTATTAATCCAATTCTCTTGTGCCTTCTCCATTTCGAGTCCGACAAACCCTTCATATCTTCCATTCGCGCACTTTGGCCTTGTGATATATTCGTACCTGATAATGTAATAAATATGTTAATTAGTACTCAGATTCATATGTCCAAATATAAGTAAATATGTTAAGTATAGTAGTAGTACCACATTGTGTACGAACAATTTCACCACAAAGCTTAGAGTTATTCGAAAACAACTCTGGCTCAAATCTAGCAAGAGCACGAGTCACCGGGACCGGGCCAGTTAAAAAATTAGCCGAAACGTTGAAGATTTCAAGCCCTGATTGGTTAAAAGGCGGAACGGACCCATTGAAACGATTTGAATCAAGACGAATGTAGCTTAACCTATCTAGATTACTTAATCTAACCGGAATAACACCCGATAATTTGTTATAAGAAAGATCTAGAGTCCTAAGACGATGGAGCGACGAAATAGACAAAGGAATCACACCCGTAAAAAAGTTATGATCTAAAAACAATGCTTTTAAGTTCTCGAGCCGAGCTAGATCAGGAATAGGTCCAGTTAGCGAGTTGTTACACAGACTCAAAACTCGTAACTGATCAAGTTTAGTCAATGTGTTGGGAGAAAAGATGCCAGTGAGGTTTAAATTCTCTAGCACGAGCCGAACAATGTTGCTATCTTTATCACATTGTACTCCTTGCCACTTGCATACATTTGAAGTGTTGTTTAGGGTGTAACGAAGATTGTTATTCGGGTCTGCTAATGATTTAAATGCTACTAGTAATGATGCAACATCGTTTGATGATGCTAAAGCTGAAGTAGTGTAGAATGAGAAGATAATAAGAAATATTTTTGTATGGATGAAAGATGGCTTCATTTTGAAATGTGTTGTTTGCTAATGTTGATGATAGTTGAGTGAGAGTGTATGTGGTTAAGGTGAATAAAGTGCAAAAGAATTTAAATCAGGATCACGTGGGAGGCTTTTGTAAAGGAGAAGATGTGGGGAATAAGTACCCCGGCACTTTTTGGCTCTAAAGAAACTAACAATTTTACTTCAACTTGACATTAAGTTTTACTCCGTAATTTCTTTATTGACAGAAAGTAAGGTAAATAAAGGCTGGGCACTACAAGGGAGGTCGACCAAAAGGTCGTCAAAGGTCGTGTCGGTCGTCATTGTAGCGGGTTCAAGGTCGAGGTCGACTTTTTGGACATTTGGGTCGAGAACTCGACCTAGGTCGAGTAGTGTTTTGTGTGTGTATTTAATTAATTAAAATGTATTTTTGTGGGGTATGTTTTTTGTAGTGTAGGTCGTCTTGATGTGGTAAAAAGTCGTCTGTAGGTCGCCGAAGAGAGAAAACTGATGTGGCAGGAAAAATAAATGTTGTTGGTGGTCATTGTAGTGACCAGCCTTATGGCCACGTTAGCGGTAAAGGCTTGTGTGTACCAAATATGAGTTTTCAAGTTCAAATCTCACTACTTGCTAACTCTTTTAAGCCACATGTCCTAGCCCTAAAATCGACAACTGGGAAAGGTTACTGATATGCCAAGCTTTATGGATCTTGCAGGGTGGTCTATGGAGTTCGAAGAGTCCGAAGTTTACTTGTCATGTCACAACGTTGCGTTATTCACAACGTTGCGTTATTCACAACTTTGACCCAAAGAAAAATTCTGACGTTGCAAAGTTAATTCTTAATATAAAACCCCGCGATTCGCAGCGAAGCGCTAAGTGCAAAACCAAACCTCGTATAGATACATAAAGTAACCATCACAAGTATTGGTTAAAGTCTGGTCGTAAAGGAAAACCCAGGCCTAGTCAGAGGAGCCCGATGTGATCCTAAAGGAAAGCCCAACCCAGTTAATAGTCTATGGCTCAAAATTAAGATTAGTCCTGGTTCCTGGCCAAAACATATAATGAAAAGTAGTATGTTACAAGTTTTAGAGAAGAGGTCATATTGGATATCAATAAAATGTTGGATATCAAGGGACTTATCCTCACCATCCATCTAAAAAGAAATCAATAGTTAAGATTAAAAGGATTTTATTATTTCACTTATTTTTAAAAATTTAACTATCTCTTAAACCGTTAACTATTAAGCGAAAAACAATATATCATCACGACGAGCATTTAATTATCTTTCCATAGATATTCACTTTGATATACTTTCGACAAAAAAAATTCGTTTTATTCACGCTTTTTTTTGTTTTTTCACCTTTTTTTGTTGTTGAAACTTGCATGAAAATATCATATATGATTAAACACTAATTTGAATATTCGTATAAAATCATATATGATATAACACTAACATCGAATTACATGTGATTGCGTTAAACTTAAATATCATATATGATTTAACACAAATATCATATATGTTTTTATAATATGTAACTTATCAGTAATATCATATATGATTTTAAATATCATATATAATTTAACACTAATATCATATATGATTTCTCATGCAAGTTTCAAATACAAAAAAAAACAACGTAAAAAACGTGAAAAAACGAAGAAAAAAAATTCGTCGAAAGTATATCAAAGTGGGTATCGATAGAAAGATAATTTAATGCTTGTCGTGATGGTATATATTTTTTCGCTTAACGATTAGTGGTTTAGGAGATATTAATATATAAAAAAAATGATGAAAATGGTTTTTAGGTTTAATCTTATCCATTAGATTAAGATGAGAATGTGGGTAAGGATTAATCCTTTGGTATTCACATAAACTTTGGTATCCAAATAAACTCAAATCCAAGTTTTATTCATATGTTCCAAGCCTCACAATCGGAACTTTTTTGTTCAAAAATTTTGACGGTAGCACGGTCTTGCTTCAACAAAAATGATTTATACTCATTATTGTGTCATTAATCAAACTGAATTACTTCATGATGTCTTCTTTTTTACTTTTTGATAATTATGATTTTCGTATAAAATCATTAATCTAAGAATTTTGATATACGCTAAATCCCTAATTCCTTTGAGAAGGTTGACGCCATGTGTGACATTAATTATTCATGATGTAATGATTAAGGGTGAACCTCGAACTCCAAGTTATCAAGTGCACAATTTTTAATTCTACGAGTATAAGAGAAATAAAAATAAATTATAATGTAGGACTTAATTTATACTAGTAAACAAGTTAAGAAGATATGTATTTCTTTTGACATACAAATTGACTAACTAAGGTTTCGTTTGTTTTTCAAAAAAAAAAACATTTCTTGCCTCTTTTGTCTGCAGGACGGAAGAGGTTACCAAAGAAGTGTGTTTGTTTTTTTTGCAGACATAAGTGCTAAAAAAAACACTTATTACTTCTTCAATATTCATAATTTTTCACTTCATTCAACTTCTTCAACACTACCTCCCACCACCACCACCCAATTTTCACTTTGTTGCGTCTTCGCACTTTTTTTATTAGTTTTTATACGTTTTTTTACGTTTTCGTCCGTCTTTTTACGTTTCGTACGTCTTTTTACGTTTTCATCCGTTTTCTTACGTTTTGGTACGTTTTCGTCCGTTTTCATCCGCCTTTTTAAGTTTCCATTCGTTTTCGTTCGTTTTCCTCCCTTTTGTATGTTTTCAAATGTTTTCGTACGTTATCTTACGTTTTCGCCAGTTTTTTACATTTTCGTTCGATTTCTTACATTTTAGTCCGGTTTTTTACGTTTCCGTCCGTATTTTTACGTTTTCGCCCGTTTTTTAAGTTTTCGGTCAATTTTTTACATTTTCGTCCGTTTTCTTACGCTTTCGTCCATTTTTTACGTTTTCGTCCGTTTTTTACGTACTCGTCCATTTTTTTACGTCTGCGTCTGTTTTTTTACGTTTACGTACGTGTTCGTTCGTTTTTAACGTTTTCGTTCACTTTCATTGGAAGCGGACGAAAACGTAAAAAACATATGAAAACGTGCGGAAACAAACGCAAACGTAAAAAACAATCGAAAACGTGCAAAAAAGGACGAATATGTAAGAACGTTCCAAAAGCCTTTAAAAAACAGACGTAAACGTTCGAATACAGATGTAAATCGAACGTACAACGTACAGAAATACAGATGAAATCGAACGCAAACGTAAAAACAGACGAAAAAGGGACTAATCGGATGAAACGTAAAATAGTACAGAACGTGAAAAGTACAGAAAACGTTAATAAACAGACGAAAAAGTAAAAAAACGGACGAAAGGGTAAAAAAGTACAAAACGTAAAAAACACAAAAACGTTAAATAACAGATGAAAACGTAAAAACAGACAAAAACGTAAAAAACGGTCAAACGTAAAAAAATGGACGAAAACGTAAAAAACAGAGGAAAACGTAAATAATGAATGTTTTGCCACCTCTAAACACTAATGAAAAAGATAAAGAAAAAATGAATGAAAGAAGTACTTCAATAGAACAAAAAACGAACAGTCTTTTTCATGCAGATGGAGACTTTAGATGTAACTCTTCTTCTGTAGACACGATGTGCAGATGAAGAGGTAAAACCTCTGAAAAAACAAACGAGGCCTAAATAAGAAATGCATGTATGTGACACAAAACTTGATGACCATGTTAATTTTGGAGAAATTTGGATTTTTAACGAAAATCTATACTAAACAACAAATATCCATCAGGTTCTCGTAAAGGTGGAAACCCTCCTATATCCGCCCCTAGTATGGATTGACTCAATCAAATTAAGTTTCCGGTAATGTTTGACATCTTTATGTTGGTGATGATTGTTTCTTCTTTTGTTTATCAAATAGTATAACAGTATAATGACATTTTTTATGTTTTGCAAACTCATACTTCAACAAATGACTTTTGTCACGACCCTACAAATTACAGCAACACATATGATAATTCTATGAAAATGACTCTCTACCACCACCCTTCATATTACAATAATATAAATGATGAAAGAATTTTTTGTGCAAAATGTGCAAAAAGCAACGGTCTCTCACAAGCTCATCTTTATGAAAATACCGAGGGTCACACCGTTTGCAACTAAAAAGGGACAAAAACACAAGTTAAAAATGAAAAGAGTGACAAAATGAAATGAAACGTAAAGTGGAAAATGAGAATACGTAATATTTCTCATACAGAGCAGTTAAAACAAGAATTATACAGAGTATCTATATTAATCAGTAGATAAATCTATAATAAAATATATAATAATTATATATATATATATATAATATATAAAAATATATATATATTAGGGACTTTCTTTCAGAACCATTCTTACATGCGAAACTGACAGAACCACCTAAAATCATACATGCATTTTTTAATAAAAAAATTTAAATGCCGTTAAAAAAAAATAGTATAACATTATAATGACATTTTTTATGTTTTGCAAACTCATACTTTAACAAATGACTTTTGTCACGACCCTACAAATTACAGCAACACATATGATAATTCTATGAAAATGACTCTCTACCACCACCCTTCATATTACAATAATATAAATGATGAAAGAATATTTTGTGCAAAAAGCAACGTCTCTCACAACTCATCTTTATGAAAATACCGAAGGGTCACACCGTTGCACACTAAAAGGGACACACAAGTAAAAATGAGAAAGAGTGACGAAATGAAATGTACGTAAAGTGGAAATGAGAATACGGTAATATTCTCATAGAGAGGTAAAACGATAATTATACAGAGTATCTATATTTATCAGAGATAAATATATATATTTAAGTATAAAAGGAATAACCACAATCCCTAAAAGGGATATATGGTCGGCCGAAACCCATAAGGGGGTGTTTGACTCTTTGTCAAGCTTGTATACATAAGGTATGAGATAATTATTAGAGACTTCTAGTGCATTTGGATAACCTTTGTATGCCTATAAATACAAAGGGAACTTAAAAATAGAAATCAATTTAATCCTCTAAACCCTAACTCCCTCCCTTTTTTTCTCTCGTTCGATCGACCAACTAACGAAACCTTTGGTCCGAATTCGACCAAAGCTGGTTTTGGCTAGTCGACTAAGTCTAGTTGACTTGTTACCTGGTTTCATTCTCTCCTACCTTGCATAGGTTCGTTGCCCTAGTTCTACTTGTGTAATACTGGTGAAAACCTGACGCAACAAACATGGTGAATCTTTCCAAGAAGCCGTAATCAGTCGACTGAAGCATCAAGATCAAGAAGAAGGCAATTATGTGCAAGCTGTGAAGGTCGTGGAGATTACATAAATGCATGAACAAGTAAGTAATCATAAACACCTTTTATACGTGTTAGATTAGGTTATATCACTAATTAGGAGATCTATAGTTAGGGGTTTAGTCTGCATGATCTTTATCTGTTTATTTTTTGTTGTGCATGTTTTATAGACCATGTGGGGTGACCATCGATACCCTATAGTGGTATCAGATCAACCCTAGTCATATATAACCTAGTCGGTTTATGAAATAAGGGTTTTTTAGGGTTTTCTTTTATTGATAACTAGGGTTTAATCACTCTTGTGATCAAATTCGTGTTTATGTGTTTAGATCACTTAGGTTCTATCCATTAGGGTTTTCTAAACGTGAAGACTTTAAGAGGATACACAGGTATCTGGGATCAAACGTGAAAACCTTAATTCATGTTGTCATGTAAATTGTAAAACTAGGTTTACCTAGATTGTTTTTTTTGTATGCAAACAGCTTTGTTTTCATGTATGATATAGGGTTTTGGATATTTTTTAAAGGTGAAAATCATACTAAAAATATACTGAAACTGTTTTTGGAAATCCTCGGTTGGCAAATTAATTCATATGAAAACAAGATAAGTAAGGGAACAAAAAAGACTTATCATGGTTTACCTAAACTCTAGATGGGTAACTTATTGTTATCCTTGTTAGCTTGTCCATGTTTCACACGGCCAAGGAAGCATCGGTTTTTAATCTCATTATGACTTGGTCGTTCAGAAGAGATTATTTCTCGATCAGAATCATAAAATTTGATTGACATAAATCTTGGTGATAAAGCAATTAGTTTACATAAACTGATGAAAGTTTAGTGTTACTTTGTTTGGGATCAAGGATTTCTAAATATGAAAAATAGGGTTTTAAAAATGTTTAACACATAACCTGGTAACTCTGGGAAATTAAAATTTTCATTAAAAGTCCATAATAAAAAATTTCTAAATATAGATATGGTCACTTAGGATTTCTTGTTACCTAAATCACAAACTTTTAAATTTTACGTTTTTAGAAACCCTAATTAATAAAATTCAAAAGTAAAATTTCCGAAATTAGCAATAAGGTAAGAACCACCATTCTTGATGAATGACAAGTTGCATTAGTATGCAATAATACAGGTGAAACTCGTGATTTACATGTATTATTAGGATGGGCTACACATGTGGTGCATGTGCATGTGTAGTAGGTCCTAGCAAATCACAACTTAAGTATTTTTAAGTGTACTTTGTTTAAATAGTGATTTCATGCTTTATTTAAAATCATGCATGGCACGAGCCTAAGCCAGAGACCAAAATATAAACTACGTGGTTGTGACGTAATTTTACATGTGTATATTTTATTGTTTTTTGGTTTAAGGAAGGTATGTATCTTTAAAAACGCTAAACAAAAAAACAAAAAAACAAAGGCAAAAACAATATTATAAAATACCTCCAACCCCACCACCACCTCCCCCCCCCCACCACCCCCCCCCACCCCCCCCCCACGCCCACCCCCCCACCCTCCCCACCCCCCCCCAACCCCACCCTCGAACCACACCCGACACGCCATTCCACACCTCTCCCCCCCCCACCTCCAACCCCCCCCCACGCCCCCCATCGCCAACACCCCAACACCCCCCGCCCCCTCCAACCCCCCACCCCCCCCAACCCCCACCGCCCCCACCCCCCACCAAACCCCCCCCCCCCCCCCCCACCACCCCCCCCCCCCCCCCACACCCCAACCCCCCAACGCCCCCCCCCCACCCCCACCCTCCCCCCCCAACCACCAAATCCGCACCCCCCCCACCACCCCCCCCACAACCCACCCCATCCCCCCCCCCCCCGCCATACCCCCCTAACACCCACCCCCACAGCGCCCCACTCCCCCCACCCCTCGACGTCGCACCCCAGACCCTCCCCTCCCCCCCCTTTCCCCCCCCCACCCCCCCCGACTCCCCCCCCCCACGCACCACCTCCCCACCCCCCGCCCCACCCTCCCCCACCCACCCCCCCCCCCCGCCCACAACCCCCCCCCGCCCGTCCACACACACCCCCCCCCCGCCCCACACCACAAAAATAACCAACCCCGGACTTAAAAATCCAAATATCCGCTATGTTTTGCAATTGTATTGTGCCGAACGGAAAATTAAGAAAAGGACAAAAAACAAAGCCAAAACGACAAAACCGGACTCGGAATGGAAAAGACTGAGAAAGGACAAGCCAAATCAAGGACCGAAAGTCAATCAGACAACAGGTCAACAGAAAATCTACTTGGTCAAGAAGACCAAGATCAAAACCCAAGTCAACCCCGAGGCCAAAGTCAAGAAATATAAGTTTAGGGACTGACATTGTAAATCCCAACACTTATACATTATAAGAAGAAAAGAGAAAAGTAAAGACAAGGCTAATTTGGCAAACTATCAAAGTACCCAAGTATGGGGGGCAAAACGCCAACTCCCCCTAACTTGTATCCACCAAGGACTGGTGGTGCAAAGAGTTAATAATAACTCTTGGGGACTTGTCTATGCCACAATCCCCAAAAGTTATATAACCACAAGGACTATCGGGTGCAAGTACTCCAACACACCTGAGCCAACCTTAGCCAAGTTCTCAAAACTTTTTTACTCTTTATACACAAACAAACTTTCCCCTTGTTTTTCCTCCCAACACAATCACGGTCTAAAACCCCATTTTATTTTACCCTGTAATTACCACCAGACCTACCATATGGGTACTCCAAATTCCCCCCCCCCTCCACTACCTTTCCCAGCTGTGAGATTGCCAAGTTGGCAATCCCACACCTCCCAAGACCTATTTCGACGACCAAGATGGACTTTTGAGGATTGAAGGGCTAAGATTAGAGGCTGTGAACACTCTCACAAAACAAACACATTCCCTTTTATGTGTGTTCAAAGAAGCACAACAAAAAGAGAGAAGAAAGAAGACCTAGTTGTATTTTTTTTGCTATAAAAGCCTTGTAAGCCATTGTGGCAAGATAGTTAGTTTTTAAGTCGTTTTTAGTGTAGTTTTTTAAATAGTTTAATTGTCTTTAAAGCTACTTTCTTTTATGTAATTCTAATTCTCAGTTTTAATGAAAAGTTAAGCTATTTTTACTCAATAAGCTCTTTTGAGCTTATTCTTGTTAATAAGCTCAAATTCAGTGTAAAACTTGTTATAAGCTCTTAAATACTGTTTTCATTTGAATTTAGTTCATAAATGTTCAATTGAGGCTGATTTTGGAAGCTATTGAAGAAATAAGCTAATATTAGCTTATTTGAGCTTTTAGCTCAGGGAATAGAGGCAAGGTGCCACTTAGGTGCTTAATTTTTAAGCCACTCACTCTTCAAGAGTGGCTTGGGTCTGTACTTTTACAAAACGTCTCAGATTCCTATTTCTTACAGATGGTTCAATTTTAGCTTAATTCAAGCTTTTTACATGTTGCGTTATTTCTATTCAAATTTTGCGTAAATTCTTTCAAACATGTTTTTGTTAGTGTTATCTCTTACTTTTTTAGTTTTCATTGGATTAAATTTGTGTAAGCTTAGTTTCTCTTTTAAAACTTAAATATTAGTGTATTAAGCTAGTAGAGAAACTAGCTTAATCTCATTAATAAGCTGTTACTTTTAGTGTTAAAATAGTTTAAGTAGGTCAATATAAGACAAGTCGATAAAAAGTTTAATGAGCTTTTTAGCATTTTTAGATAGATTTTGAGTGCACTTAGTTTTGACAGCTTTCCATAAAGGGGTGTTTGGGATAACTATGAAAATGGGTCAAAATGGTTTTTCTATGGGTTGAGGTAACTTAATGTGATTTAAACTTAAGTTTTAAGCTCATTGAAGCTGTTTGTAAAAGTTTTCAAGTTTTAAAATCGTTTTTCCAAGCTTTTCTAAACCATTCTTTAAACTGTTAGATTTTAAAAAACACCACAAGTGCTTATTTGATTAAGCACTTGTGAGTTTGAGTTTTAGCATCAAAAAGGTGTGTTTTGTGTGTGTTAAAACTCCTGTCAAAACCTTTGGGTCTTTTGACTTCTTAGGTCAAATTCACCCAAGTCCCTTTGTGTCACAGTTTTAAAAAAGACAAAAGCCTTTTTCTTCCCACAGAATTCAGCAAGTAAAACTCTTTTTTTTTGCTCAAAACTTGGTGCACAAGTTGTTAAGCTAGGAAACTAAATCTGTTTAAGCTTATCTTTTCAATTTGAGCTTATTTGACAGCTTTTAACAAGCTGTCAAATAAGCCCATAGTTTTAAGCTTAAATCTCCCCTGGTGCAAAGGGGAGATTTTAAGCCACTTTTTCTTGGTGATTAAGCCAATTTAAGCCCAAGTTATTGGCTTATTTTAAGAACCTATAAGCTCTTAAATAAGTCCCTTGAATTTCAGCTTTTGAGAAGCTTATTTGTTGGCTTAATTTGAAGCCCAAACTTGGAATTTGACTGTTTTTGAGTGCCTTAGGTATAGGGATTGCTTAAGTATCATTTTTGCTTATTCAGCTTTTGTAATAAGCTCTTTTGATTCCTAACAGCTCATTTTGATAAAGTTGATAGTGTTGTATGCTTATTTCTCATTTTTTTAGCTTATTTGTCCAAAACTTAAGCCAATTTAGCCTTTTAAGCTTGTTTTAAGCTTTCTGTCATTAAGCCTTTTGTCACAGCTTATTTAGCCTTAAGCTTTAAGCTTTTTTTGCTTATTTAAGTTAGTTTAGATCCCTTTTGCTTATTTCAGCCCAAGTTCTAGCTTATTTCGACCCTAAGTCTAAAAAGACTTAGCCTTTTTTTGCTTCTAAGCCATTTAAGCTAAACAGCCAACTTTAAGCTTATTTTTAAGCTTATTTATTGCTTTTCAGCAAAAGTTGTAGAAGACAAAGGGGTTAAAAAGCACACGAGCTTAACAAACTTTGCTTCTTTGAGTTTTCGAAAAAAAAAGGAAAGACCACATGGCCCTTGTGACAAGACTCGAACCCGGACCAACGATACAATCCCTTCTACACACACACACACTACCCACGTGCCCTTGGGTCTTTTTCTTTATAACTCAAGGGGCTTGGTATGTATATACAATATGGCACATAAGCCTATAAGCTGAAAATTAGCTTATATTTCGGGCTTATTCTCAAGCAATCTGGCTTTTTCATATTTTTCGATGGTCCTTTTAAATAAAGTGACGATTTTTTGTAACTCTTTTCAGCATTTTTCTGGAATCATATTAATATTTTTTTTTATAATTTAATTTAGTTAAAAGTTTATTTAATTCATAAAAAATACAAAAATTATCAAAAAAATATTTTGCTTTTTAGAAAATGTTTCCTTTTGTCATCTAAGTTTTTAGAAAAAATATAAACAATTTCGTAGGTCATTTTTAACAAACTTTTAACTTTTTAAAGGCACGTCCGGGTGCGGTTTTTTGTCTTGACTCGTTTTTGGGTCAAACGAACTCCGTTTTCGGTCTACCTTTTCATTCTACGTTATTTTGTATCCCAAGAGTAGTTAGAAGTGAAAAATTTCTTTTCTCCGTATAGTTTTTTTAAAAGATTTTAGGTTTTCCCCCCCCCTTTGTTTCGCGGATTCGTGCTCCTCCGTTTTTTTAGCTTAAATTCATAATTTTTAGGTTTTTCTTAAACGTTTTTGTTTGTTATTGTTTAATTTGACTTTTTCAATCTCCCAAATCAATTCCTTCATTCAAACTCAAATCTTCGATTGTATCGATTGTCCATTCCAGCCTCGTTGGGGATAAACGACCCGGGAAAGCTCTATACTACTTCTCGGTTTTATTGCTCTTGTTGATTTTTAGACTTATTTATATATTTTATATTTTATTATATATTATATATATATACAGTGTGAATTTCACCAATCATGTATATTTTATTGTTTTTTGGTTTAAGGAAGGTATGTGTGCCATTGTTATTCCCTATTGTATTTTTAATTTATGAAATAGAGTAGCTTTTAAATTAAGTGTAAACCATGACAGACGTGACACGAGGAAGCCCAAACGAGGTAGAAGAACCTGTGGAGTACGAGGAGAGAGGAGATCTAGTGGGAGCATGGAGAATATAAGATCCACTAAGAGTAAGGAGAATCACGGGCGGTGCTAAAAAGACATGGAGTCCGAAGAAGCCTTCTTGCCTTGTGTCATGTTATAACCTTTAAAATAGATCCAAGTTGATTGTCGAAGTGGCTCTCGGGATCAACGCTAGATTATGGCTTGCCTGTGTCTATTTTGTGTTTTATTTAAGTCTAAATATACATGCTTAGATAGATGAATAATATGTCAACTAGGATTATTTTGAGACTTAATAAAACTAAGCGTCTTACTAAAGTTAAGGGAAAATGTGTCGGGTCATGACAACGATAAGTGTAATAAAAAAGGGTAGTGTTATGAATTAAGTGGATCCTACCTAACAAGTGCATTGCGACGGGTAAACCGAGTTTAGACACTTTTGTTACAAAGATTTGTTTTTCTAATACTAACAAATCGTGGCATGGGTTCATGCATAATTCATATACAAAATGTCTTTTTTTGGTAAAACCCTTTTAAAGTGGATATAAAAAATAAAGAGACCGGAAAAACGATGGTTTTAGGGCTTACGTTATGTGTAATCTTAGACATAGGTACGCCAGCCATCATTGTTACACTCTCCTAGCTCAGCTCCTCTGGCATGTAACACAATAGCTAGCATTGTGTCTTAGGTACATGAAGGACGCCGGATGAGGTGACCCTTGGAATTCATTGGTCATATGTCGTAGCATAAGCCAATTGCAAGACCACTGAATCTATGGTGTAGTCTATTGATATACCGCCAAAGTGGACCTGGGAGACTAATTATGCCATATTGATATCGGAATCTCGGCTTTAGAAGTTGTCTCTGAAAAACAATTGATGTGGTAAAACACTTACCAAAAGTATATATCTTTAGAAGTTAAGAGATACATTAGATATAATAATTTCAAAAGTACTTCCGCTGGCATTTTCCTATAATCATTTCAAAAGTACTTCCGCTGGTATTTTTTCATATGCAACAATTAAAATCTGGTATTTGTTTTGGTTACGTATCTCATTATTTTTGAAAAAACATATTACTCCCTCTGTTTCCAAATTATTATCCCTCGACAAAAAACACACAGTTTAAAAAAAGTGCATTTATTATTGTTTTCTCTTTTTTAATTTTTAGCAAAATGACAATTTTACCTTTAGCTAATTAATTAAAGTTTTATTTAAAGTTTGTAATAATAATTTAAAACAAAAGTAATATAGTAAACTTGATCAAACTTCCCTATCTATTTTTAATAGTGGACAATTAAATTGGAAGTACTTGAAAAAAGCGTGAATTATTAATATGGGACGGAAGAATTACATATTTATAGCTATCACCCTTTAGGCTGAGCACTATAATAAGGTCGACCGACTCGGTCGACCTAGGTGAGTGTAAGAGGTTGGTTTGTTAAATAATTTCGTGTAAGGGATGTCATTGTTGATAGAGGTGGAGGAGATGATATTAAGTAAGTAAGCGGCAGTAAGTAGTGCTTCGACCCAATACTCGGGAGGAAGACGGGCTTGA
This sequence comes from Tanacetum coccineum, assembly GCA_026074375.1. NCBI lineage: Eukaryota > Viridiplantae > Streptophyta > Magnoliopsida > Asterales > Asteraceae > Tanacetum > Tanacetum coccineum. The sequence continues at coordinate 3,575 of BQNB010102956.1, read as the reverse complement.
AAGAGGAGATAACGTACTACGTTATTGATAGTACGAATCATGCGTTCAGATTTGTCATTTTGTTGAGATGTACGTGGGCATGAGAAACGAAATTGAATGCCATTAGTGGAAAATAATTCATGGAGAGAGTTGTTGTCAAATTCTTCACCATGATCACATTGGAAAGCTTTAATTTCACGGTTGAATTGGGTTTTTACAAATGCACGGAAGTATAGAAGTTTTGACTGTGTATCAGATTTTCTGTGAAGTGGGTAGACCCACAAAAAATATGAATAGTGTTCTAAGAAAAGAACATAATATTTATATCCACTCATGCTAGAGACAGGAGATGTCCAAAGGTCTAAGTGAATAATGTCAAAGGGAGATGTGACAATAGAGGTAGATCGTTAAAAGGGAAGTTTTGTTTGTTTCCTTAACTGGCAAGCACGACACAAGTGTTGAGTGTTTTGTTTATTATAAGACACAAGGCCACGTGACGACAGAGTTTGAATTACATTGTCACCGGGGTGACTAAGACGTTGATGCCAAAGGGAATGATTATTAATAAGTAGGGAAAAGGTTGAGGCGGCAACGTGTAAGGGGTATAGATCACCCGTGCTGCCACAACGAAGAAGGGTTTGACGTGTATGATAATCTCGTACAGTGAAACCATATGGATCAAAATCAATGGAGCATTTATTATCAGTGGTGAATTTACGTACAGAAACAAGGTTTTTAATTATATTGGGTGTGACAAGAACATTTTTAAGGTGGAGTGGGTGATATGGATTAGGGATTTGTACATGTCCAGAGTGGGTGACAAGTATAGATGATCAATTTCCGACAATAACTGAATGAAAATTACGATTAAGAAAAGAGGTTTGAAGGTTACTGGTGTGGGATGAAAGGTGAGAAGTTGCTCCGGTATCCATAACCATTGCTGATCATGAGAAGCCATAAGAACAAGCTTTTTTTTCAATGAACAGTACTCGCCGATGAACAGTACTCGCTGATGAATAGTAACGCCGATGAACAGTAATTTTTTTTGATGGAAGAGAGAGGTGAGGAGCGTGTTATAAGAGGAAAGAAGGAGAAGATTACGGGAAGATTAATATTAGGCTCTGATTATCATGAGAGGTAATAGAAATTGATATAGATTGGATTGATTGCTTGATTATAATTGATAATAGCTAACCTATATATAAGATACAAATGAAGCTTTTAAACTATGAGCTCGGACCAATGGGCCGATTACACTAAATATACAATATGTACTTTAATAATAGTGCCCATGCTCAGAGAACCCCTTTTTAAAATATACATACATATTGCATAAAACTACATACGTATTCCAATTGGCTTCATTGGTTCAATGCTATCAGATTAAGTCCTAAAGTTAAAGATTTGCTTGAAGGAGTTTTCTACATAACATGGTGGAGTATTTGGAGGTTTAGAAATCATGTCCTCTTCTCGTCTCTCGTCCCCCGCAAAGATGTTCTTTTTGATGATATAGTGTCGCGTTCTTTCACATGGTGTCGTTCTAGATGTAAAAGTAACTTTAGTTGGGTTAGTTGGTTGCAACATCCCTATTTGATTTCTTTGTAATTTTGTCTTTAGCTCCTTGCTAGTGTTTTGTTCTAATAAAGTTGCCGTTCAAAAAAAAAAAATTCGTATTTTTTGATTTTATGTAAAGAGATGATACAATTTTCAAAGAAACCTTAATGTTAAATATTGATGAATCGAATTCGGGTTATGATAATGAACCTTTCGGCTCAAAATCACTCGAAACTGCACGTTATATCCTGTTTTTTGTTGTTGTTATAGAAAGTTACTAGCGTGGAATCTATAATTTTCTTTTTATTCTACAAAAAACGGGAAGTACCGGATAGGTACCGATTTCCCGGTACCGGGCACCGATACCGGTTCCGGTACCCGAATCCCGTTCGGTACGTTACCGGTACACACGTTTCATGCTCGAGAAAAAATCAGTACCACCAATTAGGTACGGGTTCGGTACCAATATGGCACCGTGCTTATCCCTACTCTATTATGCGCATAACATAGTTGTATAGTTTTTTACGGTGTTCTCTATATACTTCTACAATGAGTGTCTCAATCAAAATAAGAAGCATGCAAATTGCATCCCTTTTTAAAACTTTGGTAAATGATATCCTAATAAATATATGTGATCATCATGTTATTTGTCCATGTTTAATTGAAGTACATTTATTCTAGTGTTACTCGATTCTTCTATACATGTACGGATATGAATTGGAAAAATTCTCAAATTGGACCAAAAGTCATGATGCTAGTCACTCTTTGTCTAGAAAAACATTTCTAACCCAAAATAGACCAGGGCGACGCGTATTTAAGGCAACTTAATCAAAAGTCGTCATGTGTCCCATATTTTATTATTTAAGTAATTTATGTTTTGAAGCCCCTATGACCAATTAAGGTAGAACACATAGTTCAGCCAGAGTTCAGTTAATTAGTACACTCGGAATAGATACTTATAAGGCATAAGTACTTTATGTTGCTTCTTTATATGCCATCCATATGATGTTGTATAACCCGATAACACCTACTAAAAACCTTGCCATTAGCTAGATAATGAAAAGGATCACGTGTAATGCCAATATATGATATTTACATATAGGAGAAGATCAAGAATGTGAACAAGAGATGTTAGAAGTAGCACATTGGACATGTGGGGTATGTTGGCAACCGTATTAAAACAGCTAATGTTTTCAGTACGTGTTGGAACGGGTGATCGACATCGGGGTTTGACTTTTGCCAGTCTGCAACCTTTTTTTCTTTTACTTACTAAAACAACTAACAGAGTGATTCAAAAGATCACATACATTGAGTATAGGTTCAAAGAACTCGTTATCTATATTTGACGGAAGAGGCGTATCATAAGTTCTTCTACTTTTGGTCTCAACGTACTTTTTTTAACATCAAATATCATTAGCAGCGTAATGAGTAACTAGGCGCAATTTTATTCCTACTCAAGAGATTTTAGTGTGTTTCACTGTTTTGTTAATTGTTATACACTCTTGTACAAAAAAAATATATATATATATTCACAATGAAATGGAAACGAGATGCCTAAAATGTAGGAACATAGTGGAAAGGAAAGTGAGACTTCTCACATGAAAGTCATTTTAAAACGTCCTCGATAATGGTGATTACTGTTTAGAGATAAGATCTTTTTCTTGTTTCACATTATGGTCCAATATGGCCATGCTTAACTTCTCAACTGCTCAACTTCACTTAATGGTCGCCACGTGACAGTTTGCAAGTACATTTTACTTTAGGTTAGATGCATGCATGACCCACTATTGTGGCCCACAACACTCAACCACTACTTTGTCATATCTCTCACCAATTGCTCAACCGACGGCTACTCAACCCACATGTGCTCAACCGGTGGCTTTATACTTTTTTACTTTTTGATAATAACAAGCAAGATTATCCGCGCGTTGCTGCGAGCGTTAATTTTTTGCGCGTTGTCGTGCGGGATTAATTTTTTATTTTTTTCGGGTTTATTTTTTCGGTCTCATGTTTAATAGTTTGTTTTTGTTTTTATATTAAAT
>BQNB010102955.1:8309-24133 GCA_026074375.1 Tanacetum coccineum | reverse complement strand
TAAAATTGAAAATTTAGTTAGATTTTTTCAGGATCTTGGAATGATACACAAAGAAATTATTCTATTGTTAAAAAGGAAATTTTAAGTATTGTTTTAAATATAAAAAAATTGAAGATGATTTATATATGAAGCCATTTTTACTAAGAATTGATTGTCTTTCTGCAAAATCTATTATTGAAAAGGATGTTAAAATTTTGATTTCTAAACAGATTTTTGCTAGATGGCAAGCTATTTTGAGTAATTTTGATTTTACGATTGAACATATTAAAGGAGAAAACAATCATTTAAAAGATATCATACCTATTACTTCTTCGAAACAAATGGCTCTGATACTAAATGTGGAACAGGATCAATTATTATTAAAATGTTTAAAATAAATTATAAAAGGTTCTATTTGAATAATACAATATATCATGTATATAAGTATTTCATTTAACAATATTAAATATGTAAAAATTAAAACGAGTTCTAATAAATGATACATGAAATATGAAATCAAATTATACCTTGATTTATAAAAACTGAATTTATACAAGGATGATCAAATACATCTGAATTGTTCTGGTTTATAGGAGTAAGAGCTATACAAAATTGAAATTCTAAACACTTTGAACATTTGGAAGTTGATAATATTACTAATGGTTTTTTCATAAATTGAAGTCTGATTTGCTTTGATGAAGTCTCTTCTTTTTATAGATAAAAAATCTTCTTGAAATCTCTTTGGTAACCGGCAATTGTAGGTTAAGTCTTGCATTATTGTCCTTGCTGTCTGCCTTTTTCTTTTTGATAGTGGATGAGCTATCTGCTTTATAGATGTCTTTCTCTGTTGTTAATGCCTTCTTTCATCATTGCTTACGTCTTGCCTTCTAGAAATCTTCTTAGCTGTCTTGCCTTCTAGAAATCTTCTTAGCTGTCTTCTTTAATATAGATTCTTTATTCTTTTATGATTACATTTTATAAAATGATTAAAACTTATTATTAAAATTCTAAATTTCTAAAAATCTAAAAAGTTCTCATCTTCATATGGGTCTTGGGAATCTTGAAATATATCCTCACTTGGTGTTAGAGATGACCTTATTTCATTTAATAAATCATAATATTCTTTATCTGTTTTGCATGCTTTGATTCTTTGTATAGTTTCAGCATCTGATGAGGATGATTTTGGAGTAGATAGACCTGGAGATCTTTTAATAAGACTGTTGTGATATGCTATAACCGCCTTTTCGTCTGCTTGACTTTCTTGAACTTGTTTCCACCACTTAACACTATATTGTCGTAATAACGATGGTGGTGATGTTCCTTCTACTTCTTTCTTTTTATATGTAAATGACATAATCCATGGAATTCTAAATATAATGGAAAATTGTAAAGTGTACTCAAAAGGAGGTGCACTTTCTTGAGCAAACATAACTTTGTATTGATTATACCCTTGTAAAACTCTTGGTGGAAAGATTTATGGAATGCTTCCCATATATCTAAACCAATTAACTAACCATCTTGGATATTTATTTGAAAATTCTTCTGTGAAATGGAAAAACCATGTATGGGTATGGTTTCTTAGTAAAAATGCCTTGAACCATGCTTCTTGATAATCGTAATAATTATAACCTGGGTATGTTGGATAATTTGATAAAACTCTATTGGTAAAAGGTCTATTGTCCCAATCTTCTAAAGATAAAACTTTGATAATCTTGACTTTACTAAAATCGATCTTGTTTGGTTCTTGTTTATTATAAGTATGATGAACGATAATAGATCTTCTCTCTATCAAAACTGCTTCATAATATTCTCTTGTTTGATAGTCATTGTTATAAAAGTAAGTGTTTCTTGGAAATATAAAGTCAATCAAAGACAAAAATCCCTGGTTTAACTTTTGTTCTTCTATAGATTCTAAAATCTTAACAACTTGTTTATAGGGGTTAATTTGAAATCCTGGGTTTTTTGATAAAGGTTTTGTTATAGGGGAAGATTGAGTAGTTGGGAATCTTATATATGAAGTTGAACTCTATGGTATATTTTGTAATTGAGCAATGGCCGAATATGGTGGTCTTGTTCTTGGATTATAGGTGGATGGATATGGAGTGAGAGGTATGAATCTTTTATGTTGTATAGGTGTTGAAGGAGATGATGGGGAATGAGGTTTTGGTCTTGGTATAATAGCTTTTCTATCTGAACTTGTCATCCCTGTAAAAATTCTCTAGATAAGAAATCTGGTAAATGATTGTTTTCTCCTTTAATATGTTCAATCTTAAAATCAAAATTACTCAAAATAGCTTGCCATCTGGCAAAAATCTATTTAGAAATCAAATTTTTAACATCCTTTTCAATAATAGATTTTGCAAAAAGACAATCAATTCTTAGTAAAAATGGCTTCATATATAAATCATCTTCAAATTTTTTTATATTTAAAACAATACTTAAAAATTCCTTTTTAACAGTAGAATAGTTTCTTTGTGTATCATTCCAAGATCCTGAATAAAATCTAACTAAATTTTCAATTTTACTATTTTTTAATCTTTGTTTCAATATCCCACCATAACCTATATCACTAGCATCAGTTTCAACAATAAGATTAGCCTCAGGATGTGGTATATTTAAACAAGGTAATTCTTTTACTTTTCCTTTTATATATCTAACTATCTTAGTATGTTCTTCTGTCCATGGTTTAGGATTCTTTTTAAGTCTCTCATATAGTGGTTTACATATACTTCCTAAATCTTTGAAAAAATCATGAATATAGTTAAGACATCCTAGAAATCTTTGTAATTGTTTTTTATCTTTTATTTCATCAGGAAATTTATTTGTAAATTCTAAACTTCTTTCTATAGGTTTAATAGTACCTTGAACTATATTATGTCCTAAAAATCTTATCTCTATTTTAAATAAACTTATTTTAGTAAGGGAAACTGCTAGACCATTTTGGTTGAACCATTTTCTCTAATTTCCATGTTTGATTTCTTGTTATTTCTTCTCATGTTAACCTTTTGGGTATACATATTTGAGAATTTTCTAAATTTGATTCAAAAATAATTGTTTCATTCTTAGTAGCAGGTATTCTAGCACGAGGTTCTACAGTGGTAGTCATAGTTTTATAATATACTCTATATATAACCACTAAAGGATCTGATCCTTCTTTTATTTCTATATTTTTTGTTTTTATATCTAAAGTTAAAACATCTAATATATTTTGATCTTTTAAAGCTACTGTGAAATTTGGATAACAATTAAAATATATAGGACCATTACATATATTAGACTCAGCTAAGACTAATAAGTATTGTTCAAACTTAAGTAATCTATAATCTCTTAATATCATACAAATAGGGGCATTAATTCATATTCTAGTTAAAGGTTTTATAGCTACTTGAACTAAACCAATATGTAAAAATTTATATAACTTCCTATGTTCTTTAATAGCTTTTTTAGAGAACAATTTTATACTTTGATGATCTTGTAATAAAGGTAAAGTTTTTTTAGTAGTATTTATAGAATAACTTTGAAAAAATTCAAAAGATCCAACTTTATATATAGTTTTAACATCTTGTTTAGGAATACTCTAATTTTTTAATTTATTTTCTATATTTGAAATCATAACTTCAACAGAATTAGTCTGATCATGTTCTTCTTTGTTATCAGAAGAGGAACCACTTTTTGACTTAGTAACAGTTTTGATATCGTATTTATTTTGAATTAAAATTACTTATTTGGTTAAACTTAAAAGAGCAAGCTTTGTATTTTCTAAATACATGTTTCTACGGGAACACCCCCATATCGTTATGGTACGGCCTATATATATATAATATAATATATATATATTTATATATATGTAGTATGTATATTTGTGTGTATATATATACATACATATATAATATATATATATTTATAATATATATATATATATAACATATATATATAATATATATATAATATAGATAACATGATATATATGCAGAGTGGGGTAATAATAAAAAAATGTTATAAATAAAATGAGTAGGAAGCAAGGACAAAGCTGCCAAGTCCCCCTCTCCATCCGCCTTTTCCTCTTCAATTAAGACACAAGGGTATTTCGTCATTATCACCATTAAAGTTATATAAACACTTTTTTTCAACTCTTTTTTTCCATTCATTCTCCCCAACTGTTAATTCAACTCGACTCTCGCCTCCTTCTTCTTCTTCAATCCATAACCCCACCTCTCGCCACCGTTCTTCACCACCGTTCTTACCACCATTAACCACTTTATCTACCATCGTTAACCACCGTAGCTTCACGTTGTTCAATCATTAACAACTTTAACTTATCATTCATTAGTTAGTGTTAATAATCATCGAATAATTCAACGATTTGAATTCCTAACCCTAATTCAACAACGATTTTAGAGATGTCGAGTAATTCATCAAGAAGAAATGAGGGTAATTCATCTATAGTCAGTGATTGTAAGATCTTAATGCAAACACATATAGTTTGATTTTTATGTTTTTCTTGATTTAAATAAGTTATATTAAGAGTTTGATCATATTTTCTTCTAGATCTGTTACAAAATGTAGAAAAAATATATACAAAATGTTTTTAGTAAAGGTGCATACAAGGTGTTTGATAAAATGTCTGAATGAGAATTTATAATTATGATACACTAATTTACTCTGTGATGCAGTTGTTCTAAAATGTACTTGTATCTGTGATGTTGCTGCTGTTGTGAAATACTAATGTAGTACTCCGTATGTTAAAAGTATATTCTGCAAGCATATGTTACTCATTAAGGAAGCATACTTGTTATTCTGCTGCTTTAGTCTAGCTATGTACTCCATATTAACATCATATTGAAAGAGATCTTATAGCTTCGTGTTTTTGCAGGTTCATTCTGCAACCATTACTTCTTACGATTGCTTGCAATGATTAGCAATGGCCAATATCACACTTCTTATGATGCAGGTAAGACGTAACTGTTTGACATATAAAGAATGGTCAGTATCACGCTTCTTATGATGCAAGTTATTAGTTGGACTAATGTTTGCTTGTATGAACTTTGATGGTTATTTTATTTTTGCAGCTTATATTTTGAATTTGCAATACAAAGTCATCTTAAGCTGCCATTTTTTCACTACCAGTTGGATTGTATACTGATAAACGAGCATTGATCAAATCAGCATCCATCTTCTCAGATTCGTCTTATTCATCCAGTTCAAAAAGAATGGAACTTGAGACGAAGAGAAGAAGAATAAATGTTGCATCAGCATCTAAGTTGCTTACTGGTGGATTTAAGCCATCTTCATGGTCAACGAGTGCTGGATCTTCTACACGTAAGAACAGGTCTTAGAACTACCACTTAAGTGACCCTAGAGCTAGCATGTTTGAATTTGGTGAGGATTTGCCTGATGGGTCGGCGAAGGTGTTTTGGGTGAAAAGAGGGATAGTACGGGTCGTGATGGAGTTGAGGTTGATCGAGAGTGGTGTGGGCCAAAGCGTAGGAAGGATGAGTTATGGATTCATAATTAAGGTGAAGTGTAAAACAAGTTCTCAAGTAATATGTATACACGCTTGAAAGTTTCGCTTGGGCATATTTGTAGTTTAGATGATATGAAGGAGAGAATGGTGACTTACTTGAGTCTTACTACTTGCAAAGAGATCATTGATGTCATGACTCACGTCACAAAGGTATGTTTGTTGTTTAATTAAGGGCTTATGTTGGTATAAATTTATATCAGTTTTGATACCAAGTATTTGATGTAATCACATCATGTGCTTCCTTATATGAGAACTAGGTACACATGTGGTTGTCCATACGGACACCCTATGTTTACGTAAGTGATGTTCCATGATAAACTTACATGCCTTTTCTTCAGAAAAACTAATATGATCCAAAAGAGAGACTAGGCAAAGTGGCATCAGTTAATCAAACTTTTGAAGCTTTGAACATTGCTTATCAGTTTCATCAGGTTAAATTACAATTTAAAATTATATAAATCATAGTATAGATTGACATGGTTCAAAGCAAAAGCGGATTCACATTATCTGTTAAAGCATGTATGCATTCAAGTAACACTAATTTTTTGTTTCTAAAACTATATTTCAATTTAAACAAGTCATAGCACTTGCATGTAACTAAAAAAAGTAAGATGTAATTTTTATTAGCAACTGCGTAGAGCCAAAAGAGCATTAATAAGGGATTCTTTGTAAGCAGGTGCATTTGATTTTGGGATTTTGTGTATAAGCAAACAAGTTAGCAACTGTGTGGCAAGTTAGAATGTTAAAACAAGATACCTTTGCTTTGTTTTGTCTTCGTTTGCAGTATTGGCTAAAGATCATAAAAATTCCTTCCCGATTAATCGGCCGCCTAGGCCGATTTTTGCAACACTGACATAAACATTGCATATGCCCACCACATAGAACAAATAACCCAAGGGTGTACATGAAAACAGTAAAAATGCTTATGATTCACACTGCATTATCTTATAATTCAGCTTATTTTTTGTGCCTATAAGTCCAAAGGTGTTGCGGTTAATTTATTGTTTATGGATCATTTTTGGTTACTATGTTTCCTGAATTTATGCAGGGGGTTCGAAGGAGGTGATTTGATAGAGTTTTCTGAAGCGTAAACTGGCTCCGGCGGGCTTATCTATCTAATAGATGAACGTCTTATTGAATATATCTCTTATTGCAATACTACAGTGGTATAAAACATATCCTACAGGGAGGTATATGTCTCTGTGGTCTAACAGGTAAACTCCATGTCTTGCTTTTGCGCTCAGTCTCAAGATTTGAAGTTTATCAAATACACACGTTTTTTGATTGAGACCGTGATATTACTGAAAATGTTTTACTCGGGTATGGCATCTGTTGGTGCATCAAGTTGGAATGAAGTCATGTATAATTAAGGTTTATTCAACCAAGTAAAACGAATGGAGTCTGATTTTTGCAACTGATGAAGAGTACAAAGGCTTGTTTACTGCACGAGCGACTCTATCCACTTAATACGGCCCAAAGAAGGATCCTGATATGAAATGTATAAGGCTGATGAGAAAACTAAGAAGACTGACGATGAGATTCGCAGGTGCTGGTGAAAACAGTGGTCCAATAGGTCTACTGGGTGAGCAAGCAGAGGGTCATCTACACAAGAAAGGTAGAAGGGTCTGCTAGGACTTGCATTCGGTTAAAAATGGGGCAATAATTTGTTAAGGGAGCTGCATACTTTACTCTCTGAGTAAATTTGTGTAGAGACATTGAATCTTAATATTAGCATATGTATATACCTTTTGTTTTCTTGTGTGAAAAATGTGTTTACAAGTTATAAGAAAAACATAATTGTATAGCTTTAGATTGGAAACTGCATAGTTATAAAAGCACGCTATCACGACATGTTATAGAGTACGTTTGATCTCACCTCTGAGAAAAGTTCATCTACAACAATAGACAGATGACATAATATACATTATTTAGTCAGTGTTTTAACGTATTCAAACTTGCGCGCTTTTGCTTCTGATGTCCAAAATGATCTTATTGTGTATGTTATAACTTTTTATGTTAACCCAGAACATTTTAACCTCCTTCAAGACTTACTTAGTTGCTGGTACATCATTTGTTTTGTTTAGTGTATTATGATGCAATAAAATTTACATTTTGATGTAGTAACATCTACATTGTGATGCAATAACATTTACATTGTGATGCAGTAAGGCGGTAAAATAAAACTGTGATTCAGTAGTATGATAGCACTGTGATGATGTAGTATGAAATAACAGTAATGCAGTAGCATATGACTATGATGCAGTTAAAAAATGTAATGTATTACAGTTTTTTTTACTGCATTACAGTCTTATATTCTACTGCATTATTGTTTATTTCTACTGCATTACAGTTATATTCTATTGCATCTCAGTTATATGTAAAATATAAGACTGCAATACAATAGAATATAACTGCAATACAATAGAATATAACTGTTTTGCAGTTGAATATAACTATAATGCAGTAAAATATAATACTGTAATGCAGTAGAATATAAAATAGCAGTGATGTACTAGGAAATAATACATGAATTGTTTTTGAGTTAAATGGTTTATTTTACCGCATCACATTGTAAATTTTACTGCATTAAATTGTATATTTTACTGCATCACATTGTAAATTTTACTGCATCACAGTATAAAATTTACTGCATTAAATTGTATATTTTACTGATCACAGTGTAAATTTTAGTGCATTAAATTATATTTTAATGCATCACATTGTAAATTTTACTGCATTAAATTGTATATTTTACTACATCACATTGTATAGTTTACTGCATTAAATTATACATTTTATTGCATCACAGTGCAAATTTTACTGCATTAAATTGTATATTTTATTGCATCACAATGTAAATTTTACTGCATTAAATGAGAGAAATGCAGATATGCTCCCTGTGGTTTCCTTAGATTGCATGTTTAGTCCCCACATTTGCGAAAGTGCATGCGGCCTCCCTATGGGGAAACTTTCGTTGCACTCTTAGTCCCTGGCCAAATTAAAATGACCGAAATACCCTCGTCTTCATCCTCTTTGTATTTCTACCTAGATTTTTTTTTTTTAAAAATTCGTACTTTTTAAAATCTTAATGTTTTAAAAAAAAATTAAAATTTTGTTTGTACTTTTAAATTTAAAAAAAAATTTACATTATAAATTAAAAAAAATACGTTATTATTAGTAAAATAAATTTAAATTTTAAAAAAAAGAAAAAAATTTGTACGTTTTAAAAAAATAAATTTTTTTTCGTACTATTTAAATTTATAAAAAAAGAATTTTTAGAAAAAAATTTTTTTTTTCATACAAAAAAAATTAATTTTTTTAAATGTTAAGAAAAAAATTAAAACATTTTAAATTATTTTTTTTTATTTTTCGTCTGAAATAAAAATGTATAAAACCGTTTTACATTTAAAAAAAGTAAAAAAGTAAAAATATTTTACTTTTTTTATTTTTTCTTAACATTTGAAAAAAAACAATTTTTTTCGTAAGAAAATTTTTAATTAAAAATATATATATATATTTTTTTAATATAAAAAGTACTAATTTTTTTTTTCAAAATTAAGATTTTAAAATGTACGAAAAATTTTGTAAAATTATATAATATATATTTAAATTTAAAAAGTACTAATTTATTTTTCAAAATTAAAATTTTTAAAATGTACGAATTTTTTGTTTTAATTTTTGTAAATTTTTTTTACACTTTTTTTTTGAATAATAATGTAAAAAAATATTTTTTTTTAATTTAAAAAGTACGAAAAAAATTAAAATTTAAACAAAAATTAAGATTTTAGAAAGTACGATTTTTTTTTTAAAATTTTTATTTAAAATAAAAAAAATATGAGGTAGGAAATGACAAAGAGGATAAACAGAGGTATTTTTGGTCATGTTCATTTGCCATGGACTAAGTAGCGTTGCAACAAAAGTTTCCCCACAAAGAGGCCGTCCTGCAACTTTCGACAAATGTGGGACTAACATGGCAATCTAAGAATCCAGCATGGGAATATCATCAATTCTACCTCGTGCATTAATTGTATATTTTATACTGCATTTCATGAAAATTTTTACTGCATTAAATTGTATATTTTACTGCATCACATTGTAAATTTTACTGCATTAAACAAGATAATGTACCACAAATTTGTAGGCTAATTTAAGTATGTAAGAAAAATCTTGGAGAAAAATAGGACATTTAAAGGTAATTGAAACTTTGAACCTAAGAATTTATTAGAACAGGATTATATGTTGGTGCAAGACATCTAAAGCAGAAACCTATTATCAGAACCTTCCTCCATAATTATCTCTCAGATATCAAAAAGACTAACAACCTTTTACATTGTAGACTATCCGATTAAAACATTTTACAAAAAAGGCAAGTCAAAACACGAAGGTTGGTCCACGTGCCTCTACAATTAAATTACAAAAAACTAATCATTAACGTTTCTTCTTGCTTCCCTTTGCAGCACCGGACTTTGATGGAGTAGCCACCAGGTACACAAACAAAACCACAATGGAGATGACAGACACCAAAGAGCCATACTTAGCCAACAACTTCTGCACATTTACATAACAAAAGCATTATTAGAGATGATTACAATAGACAAATTTCAGATTAACTACAAACATATTATATCAGATTTACTACAAGAATCAATATAGATGATTACAATAGCCAACAACCACAACATAAATAGATCGTAAAAAGAAACACGCTGATCAGAAATGTATCTCATACCTTAGCCTGAAAGGATGGCATCCATTAAGCACAATACATGCAAAAGAACACAACAATGCATTATCAGTTAAAAGATCAATACATATCTACAGAGGTTTTGTCATTTTCTTTTATAAAACAAGATTTCTTATTTTGCTATTAACAATAATACAAAACTTACGAGACCAAGAGTACTCTCACGGGGCTTGTCTGATAGGATTTCTAGTGGCAAAAGTGGGGCTAAATATGCCTCCTGGAAAAAAATCAAAATACTGTAAGACTAAAACACGTACAAATATACAATACCAGCAATACCAATTTACATCATTTTCTAGAATACCAACATGTAATGCAGTGATGTTGCAGTTTTATATACCTAAAATATATCACAAAATAATATTCCACAAGAGCAATTAAGAAAATTCCCTAAGGAAAATTCACTCTCAAAAATATATAATATAATATATAATACGTATATTTAACCGGGCAAATATGATCACCCGGGTCGTTTCCCCAACGACTAGTGTTCAGGATGGAATGCGATACATACACATCAAGGTCTTTCAGAGGTTGATGTGTTTCCTGACATGAGGTTGAATATCTCAGGAGTCCGGCCATCATCAGTAAGACTAACATCATATGCGGTCCTGAATAAAAAAGATGATGAAATTGTGAGATTCTGCACACATTTCTCGGACATTTGTATACCTGGTGCCATCTTTTGCCTTAAATTTTTTATCAATTGTACTTCCATCGGCTTTTCCATGATCTAGATTTAAAGAATATACATCATCAAAAAATGTTTATAACAAAAAACTTCAAAAGAAGTACAGAATTACCTCTTAGTAATCATGCAAACCGAGTCCTGCAACGTCCACAGGTTCCTTAAATGGTCCTGCCCACTTGTGCCCAGTAATCCAGACGATAGTAAAGGAAGATCAAACATGGTAACACATTATGTAACTAGAAACTATATTAAGCTTTACCGTAATTAAACTGTATCTGACAGTGATGGAACTAATAAAATGTACTGTATTATTAAGTGGTTTAGATAACTTGAAGTCTTGAACCATACCTAATCAGGTATAGTATCATGATTTATTGCACTAAATTATGACTATATATGACATGTTTGGAAAAATATTTGGCAGATACTAAATAAATTCGAAGGATGTGTGATGTGCTTCTGTAACAATTGATTAAATTGACGCATAAGATCTTGCATTCTTCTGGTAGCCGATGCTTCCTTACGTAATGCATCCTGCTGCCGTCTTTTAAAGCTAGTCGCTGATATATCATCCTTATCTTTGTCTTTAATTACCGAATTAGCTTTAGAAGTATTTGACTGCTTTTTACCTGATTTGGAATAGAACTGCTCAACTTTATTTAACCAAATTAGACTGAAATGACCATGATGAGGGATGCCAATGAGATGAAATCCATGACTAATTGGTTATATAATGCAGCAGTCAAAAAGCTCCAACAAAACACCCATGTTGAGGGATGCCAAAGAGATGCAAGAAGTACTCCATATCCAACATCAGATTACATTGACCCACTAGAATACAATGACCCATCTGATTAAAACCCACCAAAAACCAAAACTGACCACCCAATTTGCACCAATAGAGCTTGCATAAACCGTTATCCAAACACCCAGAATAATTGCAGAGATAAGAACTAATCAGCCCGTCCATATCCTACTTTTAGCCAGCTGCAGTTTTAGATCCTCCATTTTCTTCAAGCATTCGTTCTTTTAGCCTTCAAGTTGTTGTATTCTCAGCAGATGTTTCAAATTATAAGTCAAAATACCAATGTGAAACTGAAACAAAATGCAAACCTCCTTCAATTCCAAAATGGCGCAAGTAAATCAAACAACAAGACCAAACCAGAACGTGGTACAACCTTGTAACCGACTGACCCAAAGTTGATACAAAATGAGCCTAAGAAAGATGAAACAGACCCCGGTGCATCCTTGTAACCAGCAGAACAGAACTCTATTACACTGTACCATAGCACATCTCAGAGAATTCAATACACACTAAACCAAGTTCGTATTATCAGAATAAGCGCAGAAGTTAATTGAAAAGCAACAAATGTCAGCAACCTTCAAATAGCTATTGCAAAACAAATTCCAAGATAAACCGCTTCTGAGATAATAAGCCAAGTCCTCAATGCACAACCAAAAGCCAGACCCATTACTAAAATAGTTATGCCATTCACTGGTATAGACATCAGACTTGCCAGACTACAAAGAGCTACCAAACAGAGAAATTTGATAAGGTTCTGAAGTAGAAATTCAGACTATTAATATGAGAGTGAGAAAATATGCAGGCCATCCAGATCATAATAATCAACATCCAGTTGAACATCCATGATTTTACAGCTTTATCATCATGAATATTAAAGGCTCTGTTACACATCCAGAAGCCGGTACCAATTGACAGGAGAAATAAAAAATCCTGACATTAACATGATCCACTTGACAAACTTACAAAGTATTATCTTTTCTAAAAACTTCGCACGCAGTGTATTTAATTAAGTTTTCACACCTGGTCCATCCTGTCCTTCCTTTTTTAGTTCTTCCAAAAACACACCACGATCGACAAAAATACTCCATGGTTAACAGCATTGTATAGTTTCTTCCAACTACATTAATTCATAGAACCAACTGCATCGATAGCACACAAATACACACACATCCACTTTTTAACATAATGTAATCGAGAGTGGCAAGTGCGGAGGCGCGGGTTGAGGGGGGGGGTGGGGGGGGGGGGGGGGGGGGGGGGGTATGTATTTAGAATTTCAGAGATTACCTGCATCATCAAACAAGTAACTTATTTATAATTCAACATTAGAGCAGTTATGCTTGTGACCTCACATATAATTTTCATATATAGCATCACAATTTATCGGAGAGATCCTATATCTAATGATCAACTGTATAAACATTATATAGGCTGAGAGAGAAATTTCAACTCATATATGTAACATGGGCCAAGCTAAACTCATATAATGCGTCAAATGGTTAATTTTAAATGTTTGCCAAAAGCATAGTTAAATGTTTGTTTTATTCAACAAGCGCTGAATTTCATTAGCTCAGTATATTTATGCCATCATATAAACCAAATTGCAATGAAAAGTAAAATTGACAAGAAGTGTCTAGATCTTAACTCGATGCAACCTGATTTGACCAGCCTTAAAAATAAACCCATTTTAATGGGCCACGTAACCCACCCTTACCATCTATACATCTTTGACCATCTTTCTCAAACTGATCCTGGGAGGACTAAGAGATTGCAGCAATAATAAGAGTAACAATTGTATATATACATGAGTCGCTAGGATCTTAAAGCCTTGGTAATAAACAAGAAACATAAAATACAGAGAAAGAACGTTAATCACTGGTTCAAAGGGGGACTATATGTAATGTTCAACGTGATATTCACATACCTCATTTATTTTATTATTTCTTATTTAAAATTTATTTGAATATAGTTCACTATTAACCGGTTAGAGTTACTTGTACGTGTGAAATTATGCTTTATTGTAAGCTTACCTCCATGTTCATCAAATGTGTCCTCTACAACAATCTTCTGATTTGGATCATCCAGTTAGAACCCGCCACGAGGTGGACTCATTCTTGGCTTTTGTTTCAACTCCCACTTAAGAGGCTGCAAAATGGAATTACATCTTAAAAGCAACATAGGTGCACCTTGAACAATGCTTAATGTTGTGGATATGTAAACTCTACAATTTTCCCGCTCATGACATCATGTTTCAAAATGATCGTCATCAGCAAGCATACAAAATACACAGAGACAATTTTGACAAATTACACACTTTGCGCCTCATACTACTGCTAACCACACAGCAAAATAAGTCAACTGCATCACTCATCACTTCAATATACAAACTGCATCAAGCTTACAAACATACAACTGAGAACCTATTGCATCACATTTCAAAATCAAGTGCATCTCACAAACATCTAGGCATACAGACATATATTCACACATAACACAATCTACTTTTAACCTACTGCATCATTATACAAGACAACTGAGAACCTACTGCATCATAGTTCAATATCAAGTGCATCTCACAAACATCTACGCATACAAACAAATTTACACACATAACGCAACCTACCATTAACCTAATTCATCCTTATAGGTGGAAACTAAAAACCTACTACATCACAGTTCATATTCAAGTGCATCACACAAACATACAAACACATTTACGCACATAACGCAACCTACCACATCCCTATACACGAAAACTGAACACCTACTGCATCACCGCTTTACATCAACTGCATCATGCATACAAATACACACGTAACCACTTTTTGACATGTAAAACACCATACGCGTGACCTTTGGTGAACCTTATGATCCATAAATGAACACCTATTGTATCACTGCTTTACATCAAATGCATCAAGTATACACATACACACACAACCACTTTTTGATAACTAAAACACCATATGCATTACCTAATTGAAACTTATATGACACAAATGAACACCTACTGCATCAATGCTTTACAGCGAGTGCATCATGCATACTAATACACACGTAACCACTTTTCCACAAGTAATACACCCTACGTGTGACCTAATCGAACCTTCTATGACACAAATGAACACCAACTTCATCACTACTTTACAAAAACTAAATCATACACACAGATACACATGCAAGCACTTTTCGACAAGTAAATCATCTTATGCTATATCTAATCAAACCTTATAAATGAACACATACTACATCACCGCTTTACAACAACTGCATCATGTATACAAATACACACACAACCACTTTTTGACAAGTAAAACACCTTACGTGTTAGAACGTTATGTGACAAAAATGAAAACCTATTACATCATTGCTTTCCATCAACTGCATCATGCATAAAAATACACACACAACCACTTTTTGACAAGTAAAACACCTTACGTGTTAGAACGTTATGTGACAAAAATGAAAACCTATTACATCATTGCTTTCCATCAACTGCATCATGCATAAAAATACACATACAACCACTTTTCGACACGTAAAACATTATATGTGTTACCTAGTTGAACCTTATGTGCCATAAATGAACACCTACTGCATCACCGCTTTACATCAATTGCATCATGCATACAAATACACATGTAACCACTTTTTAACTTGTAAAACACTATACGCATGACCTTGGCGAACATTATGTGCCATAAATGAACACCTATTGCATCACTGCTTTACATTAAATGCATCAAGTATACAAATACATACGCAACCCCTTTTTGATAACTAAAACACCATATGCGTTACCTAATTAAAACTTATATGACACAAATAAACACCAACTTCATCACTACCTTACAAAAACTACATCATGCACACAAATACACATGCAAGCACTTTTCGACAAGTAAATCATCTTATGCTATATCTAATCAAACCTTATAAATGAACACATACTACATCATCGCTTTACAACAACTGCATCATGTATACAAATACACACACAACCACTTTTTGACAAGTAAAACACCTTACGTGTTAGAACGTTATGTGACAAAAATGAAAACCTATTACATCATTGCTTTCCATC